>JAMWET010000735.1:0-105000 GCA_024036415.1 Prochilodus magdalenae
TAAAAAACCGCTAATATGTGGCGAAGAAAAAATTGGGTAAATCTGGTACGTAGGAAACCAGTCTCACTTTATTGTAAGAAAAGTGTTTCATGTGATGGGACCTCATACATAATATGTTTTTTCTACACTTCTGTGTATAGTTTATAATGTCACATCTGTCAGCATATGTACATAAGTAAACAAATCTGAAGTCTGTTTAACAGTGAGGGTATTCTATATTATACACAGTCAGGTCCTGATCCACACACTTCCTGGTGGTACTTCTGTAGCATGTTCAGCTGAGCAGACCGCACCAGCACGTGAGGCCGGACTGCTGCCAGCATGCGGCACGCCTTCTCTGGACTCCAACAGTGTACCTACACAGAAATACCAAGACAACAATCAGTCAACATTCCTGATAACAGGTTAGGGTAGGATAAACCATCTAATACATATATTCCTTCCATCTTTGATGAAAGTGACTGTTATGAATGTTATTAAAAGTCGAGTTTTTATCTGTCAATAAGAGTCAACAACACCTGCAAACAACGCTGACCCATGTCTATCGAACATTTTAAATTAATAGTGCAGATATGATGTCAGTTTATGCCTCCCACATAGAATTAAATAGGACCAGATGGACTGCTGAGGCCAGTTCTTAGTGGTCTTACACCAGTGTCCATGAAAAATACAGACCAGTATGAGAAAAAACGAATCGCAATAAAACGCACCAATGCGTCACTGATGAGTTCACATACGCTCATCATTAAAAGCAATGCTACTGGGAAGAAGATAATGGTTACCAGGAACAAGAAATGATAAATTTAGACTGATATGATCAATATTTATTGAGCTACACATACAGAAGTCTGTCTCTCAGTATGGCGTTGGGCCGCCATGATTGCTAACCCAACATGCTAGGTGTTCGAGACGGAGTTGTAGATGTTCCTAATGATGTCCTGTGATAATCCGTCCCGTGCAGCTTGAATATCCTCACACAGTTCCTGCAGATTGTGGCCTCTCGACCAAGACTAAAGCGGGACTCGTCACTGAAGATGACCCGCTGCCATTCCGAGTCTCTCCATGACAGTCTGGGACGACACCACTGCAGTTTTTCGTGATGGTGACGTGGTGTTAAAGATGGTCGTCATAACGGCCTCCGTGCATGTAGTCCTGCGTCCTGCAGCTGTCTGCCAATGGTGCTGGCACTAACAGGATGACTCATGAAGGCATCACTGCTTGCTGAATGGCCACAATCGTGGGTGTTGGGTCAGTCCGGTACAGCGATAAGGCCCTTGTTTATGTCACATGCACAGCTGAGCATAAAACTTAAATACCAAGTAGGTGCAGCTATTTGTGCAACTATTCTTTTGATGATAAGAGTATCTCCTTATTTACGTCTCAAAGTTAACAGATTTAATATTGAATTCCACCATGATTAAGTTGTTGCAGGTGATACTTGTAAAGGTAGAAAACTGAATAAACAGGTAAAAGAAATCTGGAAAAGATCCAGAGAGAATAAATAACACTGAATCAGACGCGTCAAATATAGAATATATTTTAGGTTACTGCACAGTGTGCCAGAAACTGATGATAGGAACCAGACATCTTAAGAGTGTAATATCTTTCAAAGCTCCCTTTAAAAAAAGCTATCCAATGAACCGATAATGAATACACTGCCTAATGCCTGTGACTCTTCTCCATGACAGAAAAGCAGTACAAGGCTTTACCACCTACCTTACGATAAGCTGTTGGCCTAAAGTGTATTTAAATATTCACTCTCTTTGCATTTGCATTCTCTTTGATGTGAGAATGAATCATGCTGGCCGTGTTTTCAATTTTACAAATGCATAAATCCGACCTAGTCCCCCTCGCTTTCCCTCACTCCTCACCCTCTCCCATTACCTCCCTTCGTTACCCACCCTGATGAGATATGCAGCAGCCAGCGTGGCACTGCGGGAGCGACCCGCTTTACAGTGGATGTAGACGCTGTTTCCTCGCTCACGGTGCTTGAGAGCAAACTCCACACCCTGGTGGATGTGCTCCAGACTTGGAACTCCTGTCAGATCCACCGTGCTGAGTCTGATCTGTTCCACACCTGCTGCTCTCCATTCCTGTAAACACACACACATACTTTACCATTAGTGTGTTAGTGTGTGGTGTGTGGTGTGAGTGGATCAGACACAGCAGTGCTGCTGGAGTGTTTAAACACTGTGTCCACTCACTGTCCACTCTATTAGACACTCCTACCTTGCTGGTCCACCTTGTAGATGGACAGTCAGAGACGATAGCTCATCTGCTGCTGCACAGTGCAGTGTTGGTCATCCTCTAGTTCTTCATCAGTGGTCACAGGACGCTGCCCACAGGACGCTGCCCACAGGACGCTGCCCACAGGACGCTGCCCACAGGACGATGTTGGTTGCATAATTTTGGTTGATGGACGATCGATTGTCGGTCCAGCAGTGACGCTGAGGTGTCCAGCAGCACTGCTGTGTCTGATCCACTCACACCAGCACCACACACACTAACACACCGCCACTACGTCAGTGTCACTGCAGTGCTGAGAATGATTCTCCACCCATATAATACCTGCTCTGTGGGGGTCCTGTGGGGGCTCCTGACCATTGAAGAACAGGGTAATAATGTGTACAGAGACATTATGTATTATTAAGCGTTGCAAGACAGTTGACCTTTGGCATATGATGATTGACATGGCTCTTAGGCAATCCCTGCTGCCTTCAAGTGCTAATATGAGTGAATAACATGGCTCTTAGGCAATACCTGCTGCGCTTTCAAGTCTCTCCTTCACTGTCAAGTGAATGAAAAACATGTAAACAGTGTGAAACGTTATAAAGCCCAACGTACACACCATAGTGAGAAACACACTTTTCAATTGCCTGAAATGCCTCATTGGAATCCCAGACTCTTCTTCTGTTACAAGGTGATGTCATCACATAACACAACACCTATTGTCTACCTACCGCCAAGCTTGGCACACCCTCACATACACAAACATCCTGCTACAGTCTCGCTTGCGAAGGCGGATTCTGTTTACCAACTTGTTCTACCTGACTTACAGGTATTTCACAAATGCAGAACTCTAACCTCTCCCTGATCACCTTTGTCATTCTCACTCTTTCATCTTTTCTCACTCCTTTTCTCTATTACTCATCACAATGGGATATGGAGCAGCCACGCTGGCATTTTACCGTGGCTGCTTATATACTGTTCCCCTGACTTCCCCTGAAACGGACACTGGCTTAAAATGTTACGGCAGAACCGATGCCCTTGGAAGAATATCCACAGCGGGCCAATCAGAGAGTGTGTAAGCTGACTAATCGGGAACACACAGGGCTTATAGCACAAATGTTAAGTTTTAGGAAAATTAAAGCAATGTATATCTATTCTAGTGGACCCTAAAAAGTCTATTAGGAAAAAAAAAGTTTATGGACACTGAAAAGGGGCATAATAGGTCCCCTATGAATAAATGCATCACACATGCTGATAAATAGCTTAATTATACCCTTATTTGAAAATGGCCCAAGTCTGGCCCACTTGACAGATGGGTTGATGGCTCTTGAGTGGACCGTTCCGGGTAGCAAGATGTGGCCCACATACGCACTAGGGCCACACCTCAGCCAAATGTAGGCGATTTAGCTGTATCTGTGCCAGAAATGGACCCTAGTTGTTTCGGGACTCTAACTAACTGGCAGTCCGTCTGGCAGGTTAACTGGCTGTGTTAAAGCTTCAAGCCAAAAACAGTGGACACATCTCGATAGTCTAAAACAGAGCCGACTCTCGATTTACAGAAAAGCATCGCAATTTACATCACAACTGCAACATTGGTCAGAAAAATCACTACCAGATATTTTACCCATATTGTTTAGCCCTATGTTAATACACAACATGTCATATTCTTCCATATACAAGATTTCTGCATAAGGGTTTATTTTTTAAAAAATGTACCAAATTATGCCACTTATTACAAATATACATATTTTGTATTTGATTTCTAGGTTTTTGAACAGAAGTAGCCTATATATATAGAGAGAGAGAGAGAAACTCACCTCCTCTGAGTTACAGAAATACTTGGTCTCATATTCTTCGTTCATGGTGATCACCCCCCGCACATTTTCCATACCAACCAACTGCAGTAAATCAAAGGAGACATGAAGTGAGTACATTCACCACCAAACACAACCCACTGGTGCTCCGTAGCTCTGGGGCATCAAAATGCATCCCTCACTAGAAACTTCTGCGGTCCAGCGGTTCTACTACGACAGACTGACCTCCTGGGTCATCGATTTAAACGGCAGAGCCCCGAGAATCACCGTCTGATCCACTCGATTAAACCATCGCCTGGAGGAGACTCTCTCCATCACGACATTGTAGGCGAGTGTGGGGTAAAACAAAATCCTGGCTAAGACACCTGACACACATGACTCTAGTTATTCTGAAGCAGTGCATGCTTCGTGTAAGCCCGTCATTGTAAGTACATGATGCTGTTACTGGACGGATTCTGCTTCGAGGGCTGTCTCGCCTCCGCGTCTGAACCGCGAGCGCCACCTTGTGCTGGGGCGCGGAGTAGGACCAACACGTTAATACAGCAGGATTTCTCCGCAGGGTAAGTGATCTATACCTAGTATAGATCGTCTCCGCTGTAGCCATTACCTTTGGCTGAAGTTGAACAACATCTGATGGGTCACATTGTTTTACAGTGTTTACACACAAAATACATATATAGTACATATATATGTATAGTACCAGTATAGTTATTTGCTATAGTACTATTTTCGGTAAAGCATTGTACTAAAGTATGGTTAGTACAGATATTGATAGTATAGTATATTATAGTATAGCAATAGAATAGTAAAAGGCTGGTATAGTGTAGTATAGTACAGTATAGTATAGTATGTTACGATACAGTATAGTATAGCATGGTATAATAAAGTATGATATAGTACAAGATAGTATATATTGTATAGTACAGTATAGTATAGTATACTATTGAATAGTAAAGAATGGTATAGTGTAGTATATACTACCATACAGTATGGTTTGAGTACAAGATAGTATAGTAGCAGTATAGTATATTATATACTATTGTATAGTAAAGAATGGTATAGTGTAGTATACTACCATACAGCATGGTATAGTACAAGATAGTATAGTACAGTATAGTATATTATACTATTGTATAGTTAAGAATGGTATAGTGTAGTATACTACCATACAGTATAGTATAGTACAGTACAGTACAGTGTAGTAAAGGCTGGTATAGTGTAGCATAGTATAATGTAGTGTAGTATAGTATAGCATTGTATAGTATAGTACTGTATAGTGTAGTATTGTACAGTAAAGTATGGTATAGTATAGCATAATATAATAGCCACAATTGCTGATAATTAGCGAGTACTGATGCCTCTCCATGGGTCATCCTGTTAGTGGTAGGACCATTGTCAGCATCACCAAAGACTGGGGGCTAGTGCCAGACTATAATGGTGTGACTGTCATGGCAGTGGTTCATCTTCAGTGACGAGTCCTGCTTTTGTCTTGGTGGAGACGACCAACGAATCCACTCACTAATCCTCACACTAACTCTGTACATGTAGCTCACTAAATATCGTTCATATCAATCTAATTTTATCATCAATTATTGTTCCTGGTAACCTTTATTTTCCTTCCCAACAGCACTGCAATTCCACACTTACTTCTGGGTGCAACTATTATTTTAATCATGAGTGTATTCTACCATGATCAGTATCACATCTCAATAAATTAGATGATGTGTGAAGGTTAACCAGTGGTTTTGAATTGTAAATAAGTTAATAGTTTTGTGTTTAAATTGTGCCCCCTGGTTCTCATCATAACCACTATAAAGAGCTCTGAGTCTGTAAGTATCTCTGCAATTAATAATTACACATTAAACTACACAGAACAACTTTGTTTACATCTCAAACACTTAATTTTATAGCATTGAAAAACACAAAAACCCCGCATCTTATACTTGTACCTTTACCAACTCTTCCCTATGCCCTGCTGTTGTTGCTGTGACTTTAAAGGGATACGCCACCGATGTTTAGAAAACTGTGTGGTTAACATGCTTAACAGTCACACAGAGTGTTCGATAGGAAACTTGGAAGGCATGTTGAAAGCGGTCTTAGTGGTGGTGACAGGAACTAGATGTCCTCCTCTAAAAGCTTGATCACAAAAATATTATTAAATTACCTGATGAATACTGATATACATAATACATTCATTATATGCCGATTTAAAGTAACACTAGTCCAATCTCGGTGAATGAATTAAACAGCAGTTTTTTAAAAAAAATTAGTGATATATGTGAGTGACCTACGGGGCTTTTAAAGGATCCTTTAAAAGCCAGAAGTCTTTATCCACACCTTTGGAAAGAAAAAGATTCATTGAATCAGACGATGATTCATCACAACGGACCACTAAGAAGAATCGGCTCAGTCAACTGAACTGAACTTCCCGTCGCCACCACTGACAAGCCTTCTTTGAATTTTTATCGATTTCAATAACCACGTGACCAAAAAGTCCATTTCTCCCGAGGGGGTGGACATTATCAAACTAATCTTTAATAATAAGTAATTGTTACTTATAATTAAAAAAATAAAACGAACTTTGATAAATAAATAATCTTACGCGTCTACAAGTGCCTGTCCTATAGAATAACACGTATTAAAAGTGTTTATCGATAATGGCTCCACCCCACTCCCCTTTTAGACGTGTCGATGGTAAATGCAGGAAAGCCAGCCATTTTGCACTGTCCCTGGTAGAAAGTGGACTGCCGTGGGAAGACGCTCTCAGTGAAAAAAAATAATTAGCTGAAATAAACCCAGAACTAGAGAAATCCATTCACCTGTTCAGTACACGTAAAGCCTATTTCCAGTTATTTGAAAAGGGCTGCACCAGGGGTAAGTCTGCTAAAATTTCTCCTCGTTATTACGTACCATGCCCGCTTTCAGAAAAAACGCTGGCTCGCGCCCCCACCAAATTAGCTAGTTAGCCAACTCGCTAGTAGCTAGCACTGCTAACTTGTTTACTTGTGGAGTCTCTGTACTCAGCCTACAAATAACGTGCGCCACTGTTAGAAAGACTAAGTTAATAGTCGGGGAAGTCAGTAGTGAACGGGTAGTGTGTGGTAGCCAGTCAGTGGTGTTGCTTTGCAGAACAAATCGCCCAGAACTTCGTAATTCCACACGTAGTTGATAGGGGCCAGTTGGTTAACACTAGCTAGCTAGCTAGGTAGCTACATGAAGCCTACCCCAATTCTAGTTTACTACTTGACTTATTGTTACCTTAAAACAAATGTCTTCATGGACCCGGCTTAATTTGTACTGGATAGTGCCTAGCGGACGCTTGCTGGCTTGGGTTTCTAGAAAACGCCCGGTCACAGTTAGCTACAGTTAGCCGTTGCAAATCAATATTAAAGTTAGCTAAAGTGAGCAGCGGCTAAGCGTATCAGCTAAGCGTTACGCTCGCCAGGCCCGCTGTTCGTTATCTAGCTATCATACCACAAGACCACTCTCAGGATGGTCCCGAATCGGTTCAGCATGCTCGAAACAATTTGAAGAAGCAAATAAAGTCTGTTTTAACAGAATGTATTGCTCACTAAAGTCAGTAACTCGCAGTGGCTGGTAGTATGTCAGACCCCTTCGCTGCGAGTATCAGAACGATTTGCGATGCTAGCTTGCTGGCTAACTGAAAACTTGCCATACACACCCCTTATCTCTTTTGCACGTTGTCGGACCAAACAGAAAAATCGAAGTAGTCTTATTTGCTTGTTTGTTTACTTGCATGTTCAATTTTAAAGGACATATTAGCGTTTTTTAACACTCTAAAGTGTTAAACACGCTTCATTTACCGTTGGAGCACAACGAAGGGGTGGTGGTCCCTGGCCTACTCGCTCGAGTGAGGCCTTATCAACATGTGGAGACACTCGATTAAGAAATGAAAGGAGAGCCACAGAAGCTGTGTTTTTTGGGGGATATCTGTATGAACATCAGGGTACATGCATGTATGTCACTTGAATAAGTGAACACATGGTCAGGTTATGTCCATTCATTGACAGTAGTTTAATGCATGTACACTGTATGCACCTCCAAACAGTTAGTCAGTATTGAAAAAGCCCCACTTGTATTGTAACCTTGTCTTAAAGCAGTGGCTCACTGAAAGTGCCCACGTTTTCCTATCTATGACCCCAAACATGACCGATCAGTCAACATGATTGGTGACCGAAGTTTGCGTCTTTAGTTCTGCACTGGAGTCGTGAGGCAAATCTAATGAAGCAGATAAGTTAATATAATAAGAGTCTTTGTGGTCTTGCAGCTCCATTGCAAAACTAGAGACGTAGACTTCTTGCACCGAATACATGAAGCCTCGACAGCTTTGTTTGGCATAAGGGGAAATGGTGTATATCTGATGTCTGTGAGTCAGTCCTGTAATGAAGTGGGACTGTATGCTTGATGGCAGTATATGTCTAATTATCTTGGTGGCTGTAGAATTGGTTAAATCCTTATTGGTATCCTTATTATAAACCTGTATTTATTAGCTGCTTAGAACCACCATATTGGTTGCATTATGTTAGGATTTTTTAAGCCCTCTTCTGGGCAAATGGAGCATGTGACTGCTCTTAATGCACGTTATGTGCATTATCGTTAGCTGTCTCTCTTCTTTCTTTCTTTTTTTCTTTTTTGCTTAAAAAGGACACATCGATATTTAAATTGCAACCACAACTTTAAAAATGGATAGTCAGTTGATGGGCCATATGTACCCCCCATGCTGCATTTGTCGAAAGCTTCACAGCGTCTCAGTAATAATAAGGTGCCGCTTCTTGCTGTCTTACAGGAATATTTATTATACAATGGCATTTTAAAATATGCCTGAGATGGACACTGCCAATTTTTATAGTTTGGTTCAGTGATGTACTGTTTTTCAAGCCACAGATCCGTGGTACTGGTTACCTAACTGAAGTGGAAGTTTCCTCTCTGCTTCACAGCACTTGTGTGTAGTTAAGTGTTGGATTTGTGTGGTACATATTTCAGTTCTTGTATCATAAACTTGTCAAACGTCCTGCCAAATGTTTTTAGGGGAGTGTTTTTGTTATCCCCCCATTTCTTTCTGAATTCATGTGTGCCTTTGGTCAGCTGACACACAAAGAATGCAAGTGAAATCCTAACGGCCAGTGTGAAATCTTTTTGCACTGACATTTGTACAAGCACATATGTGCTTGTAATAAATAGTAATCCAAATGCACTTTAGGCAAATGGGGTAGGGAAACTGTCCAAACGGTGCCAGTGCTTCAGTTGAGATTAGTTTGCTAACTTCTGATTGTGGCTGAAAAGTTGCCAGCTTATACCTTTTGAGTCAGTTGTCAAGTGTGCAGCAGCTGTAACACCAACACATCTGATAGGTCAACTGGCAGAACTGTTAAAAAATACTAGGGTACAATCTTAGAAATTTCAGAAACTGTATGTATGTTCACGGCACATTGATCTGTGGACATAACCACAATACATGTTTCATCAGGTGAAGACTTGAATTCCGTCTACCTTGCTGCTTGATTTATACATTGATCCTTATGTCCTTGGTGATGACCTAAGATATATAGGAGTATTACACTAATACTAGAAATAGCTGCACCCAGAAGGAATTAACCAACAGGAAGGAAACTTGGTGGTTTGGTTTAACATTGTGATGCATGCGAAAGATTCGGGTTTTCACGTGCAGCCGCACATGTGAAGTAAGCAATGACTGACCTTATTGCTGTACCCGACTGACCCAGCAGCGGTGATTTCCGAGATGAATGTATAGGATCGTCACATGTCCAGAAGGCCTGGTGTCCTCTACTCCTACTGCAGAGTTTGCAGGAACTGTGTGCGAAGATTCAAGCTGCATGTGATGGATTTTTGTAGGACATTAGGAACCTCTACAACTTCATGCCAATACGTCTGGCATGTTGGGTTAGCAAACATGCTGGCCCGAAGCCATACTGAGACACTACTTCTGTATGTGTAGCTCAATAAATATTGATCATATCATTTGAAATTTCATTTATTGTTCCTGGTACCCTTTATCTTCCTTCCTAACAGCACTGCAATCCGACACTTCCTTCTGGGCGCAGCTATTCTTTTGATGATGAGAGTATATCACTGTGTCAGGGAGGTCCTCTGAGCTAGCTTTTTTACTTGCTGCTAGTTGAAGGTGGTCTGAGGGAGAAGTGAAATGTTTTATTGGCCAGTATTTTATTTTATCGTCTAGTTTTTTTTTTTTTTTAAATCATAATCTAGGTGAAATGACTTTGGTTCATCTCTGAAACATCAGATTCTTAATTATGCCACCATACAAGGGTACATGGTGGCATAATTTAAAATCTGGTGTTTCAGAGATGAGCCAAAGCCATTTCATCTAGATAATGACTAAATACAGATGACTTCATCATTTCTGTCATTATTGGGCAGTCTGTGAGTCGCTGGACCCAGCATTTGTGGACAGGTGTCCATGGGAATAGCGTTTGGTCTGTTTTTAAAAAAACACATGCCTGTATCAGTTATGCTCAGACCTCTGTTTATTAAAAATGCAGTGTACTGTGAAATGTACCCTGTAATGACTATCAAGTTTGATCACTTAGGCTTTCAGGTGTTTTATTACTACTTTCATTATACTTTTCATAAATTTCATTTAAACAAAAATAATGTGGTCTCAGAATATGACTTTTCTAATACTTGAGAGCATTAAAGGGTTTTGCACTAACACTCCTGGCTGGATTAGATCCGGTGAAATCATCTCATGTGAAGTTGTTTTTGTTCGGTAGTGTATGAATACATGTTTGGCAATGAACATAAGGTGTCCCCCAGATAATGCCAGCGCAGATGCATGGCAACGACAGATGTACGCTGGTACCGAAGTACTCTGTTAACTGTTCAAGTTGTTGGTATTCAAATTAGGTGTTGCATTGCATCATGGAAAGTAAGAAAGGAAAAAGCACAGACAAACGAAACGCTGTCAGTGAAACTGCTCCAATAGTAGGGCTTCAGCACATAATTAGTATTGTTGTCATCTAAAGTCTTGCAAACTGTAGTGTGCAGTCAGAAATATGCATATATACATTGTTTTGTACAGTATGTACAGTTAATTTCACCGACTGTAAATGTAGCTGATTTGACTAATAGTGGTCGGACAGGAGAATTTACCCGAACTCGCATCACTGCCCGCTACAGCTTGGTACGCTTGAGGGTTGACAGGGTTCCCTCTTTCTATAACTGACCCCCTGTTTCTAGTTGCAGCAAAGTGAAGGTCTTGCTATTGAGTTACACCCCCTGCAAACACCCACACATGTATACAGGGAATGAGCACAGGTGTGTGGTGATAAGCTGCTCTTTTTAACTAGGCATGTGTTTTCATCTCATTGCAGGACGAAAGTGACATTTCATACGGGAAAGGCCACTTACAGGGTAAGCCACTACTATTTTATTTTTCGTTTATTAAATTTTTTTTTGTGAAATTTTTGCTTTTTTTTTGCACATCATGACCATATACTATTCATGTATTAAGGTAGATCTGTCCGTCCAAGCTGGTAGAACTGTCATTTAGCCGTAGCCGTTGAGTTTCTGAGCTGAATTAACCGGTTGGTATAGAAACCCTCTTATTAAGAGAAGGAACGTAGGGAACCTGGTTGTCCTGGAGTCGTCTGCAGGTCTAGATGCAGTGTTCACTGCTCTACATTCTGGATCCAAAAAAAAAGTGTGGGTGGGAGATATGGCTATATGTTTTTAATTGTGTAAAAATACAATACAGTTTGCTCTACAAAGCATATTGTGTATGTGGTCAGTACTTGTAGGCCACTAACGTACTGCAGGTTTATTGTAAGGAGGGCAAAATTAGTCACATTTAACTGTATTTAGTGCAACCAGCTTTATCAGATACTGAGTAAAGGTCACTGCAATCACAAATGTTATAGTATGTTTTTAAAACATGGTGCTGACATCTGATGTCAGATAAAAAGGTATATTGTGACTGTGTATCAATCATAGTATTATCACAGTATTATATCTTCGCCACGTTGCCCACCTCTATAAGCAAAATTTGTTATAGAGGAAGACATTGTTCTTAAACCACGTTAAACGTTCATATATTATTGTTGGTTTGACTGTAGTCTGCAGAACTAGACCCCTAGTCAACAGTCGTGATTCAGGCAGTCTGCAGATGTAAACGCAATTTCTACTGATCTACTTTGTGGATCCAAAAAAAAGAATACAATAAATAAAAAAAGCAATATGACTACATTATTGTGATATATTGTCATAAAGATTAAGTATTGCAATATAATGTTTTTGTCTAGGGCTTAAAGATGAATAGATTTTCTATTAAAATTGTAATTAAGAAGCATGCAAAATTCAAATAGCAAGAGTTGCAACCTTATTATAGGCTGCCTTATCAAATCCCTATATTAGGTAGGGGAGACTGACATGATATCAGAGCTAATGAACTGCCTGTAGATGAGTTAGACCAATCAGAGGCAGCCAAACAACTGTATGCTCTGACTTCACAGCCACCTCTAACTGAGAAAGGGGATGCTCTGGCCTAGACTTCATTTATCAGATAATAAATGCAATTTAAATAACAGCCATACTGAGCAGAAACAGCGCAATTAGATGTTGCTCCCAAATCGTTTAGCCCTATGTTTGCCGTATGGCCCACCTCTGTAAACACAGTTTGTTACTTTAATAAAGGAGGATATTGCTCTCAAACCATGTCAAACGTTATGTTATTATTCTCCCTGTTGGTTTAAAGGTCTGTGCCTGTTATGAACAGATGATTCTAGGTCTTATTAGTTATTTGACACTCAGATACATGACGTGCATCTTTTTCTTTTTTGCATCTTGCATTTTTTTTTGTGAGCTGCCTGTAGGGTTTAACCTGCGTGCTGTGGTAGAGTTGCATGAAACAAAACTGCATGCAATGGATAAGGTTATATTTAAAAGCTGCTAGTCCTCTAAATTAAAAGACTAGCGGTTTCCTTGGATACTTGCTACCCCCTACACATAAGCACACACATACAAGCACACCCGCGCACACACACACATACACACCCACTCACACCACTTGTGTAGCTGCCAGTCTACTAGACTGTTCTCTGTGGGTGGATTTTAGTCCTGCATGGCAACACCTCCATTATCGTGTGTGTGTGTGTGTGAATTTGAACACTTTAGGAGGCCGTGTTTGGAAGAGCGATTTCATGTTGCTGTAAATGTGTATGTATTTGTTTGTGTGGGAGGGTGGTGTGGTTTATGCTCCTTGTGAGGAGCATTTAGAGCACTGTGCAAAAGTCAAAGACCACCCTAATTTAATTTCTAGCCAAATGGCCATTAGAACTGGTGGTTGTGTTAAGTATTAAGAATGTGATTTCAATTGCAGTTATCCTCTGCAACTTAAAGTCCAGATCTGAGGTCAAATAAACCGAATAAACCAAATTTTAACCAACATGACCAGTTACCTTATGTTTACCTCAGAGCTGTTATTACTGTATCCACTGTTTAGAGCTAGCTGCTGCTAACACTGCGCAGTTCACCTGAGAATTTTTACCTAACTCTTAGCTACCGTTGCGTATTTGGCTCTAAACTGATCCTCTAAAGCGAGTTCATCTTCGGACCTGTAAGTTTTAAGCTTCTGAGGCTGGTTCTGATGAAAACCCACCCCACTACAATCACTACATCCATATTGATATTCAGACTTGGCTGCTTTTCTCCCCAGTGTTACCTGCCACCATTTTCTTTGTTACTTCAGTGCATGATGGGATGCAGTACACCATGAACTTAACTCTCCTGGTACACTAGAAAGCCTGACTGAGTAGAACACCATCCTGGGATCTTCAGTGCACTACAGACTTTGAATTTAGTAGCATTCTTCATACTACATACTTTTTTTCGGGACAGTGAGTATGTAGTTAGTATGTAGTAAGCCATTTTGAATACTGCCAGTGTCTTAGACCAGTGAGTTTAGCTAAAAGTCATTGAAAGGGATTGGGATTACTTGACTTGTGAGATCCTGTACAACCAGCTTCTAAGACTGAACTTTACAGGTGTGTGTATAGATATCCCTGTAGGATTTTATTTTTTGTGGGAAGAACCTAAAAGCAAGTCTCAAAGAATGGCAGCTGTGATGAATGCAAAGGTTTGCATGGTAATTAATGAAAAAGATTGTCAAATTTACTCATAATGCTCCCTGTTTAATAGGTTTTCAGCTGTGAAGAGCGAACTTTTAGTTAATGGCACTCTTAATGTGCGAACAAAAATGAACAGTGGTGTCTGATTTTTGCTCTGTACAGTGAAGATGACTTGTGAACTTGGGGCAGGGATGTGTGTCAAAGTGCAGGCTCTTTTAAAGGTGCCATCAATCACCCACTGCTCTACTTTTTTGAGAAGCACGAGGCTCCAGAAATACACACACAGCACTGTGTTCCACCAGTAGCTGTATCGTTTACCCTCCAGAGTGAACAGAGGGTCTTCAAATGAAATCCTCAATGAGATTTATGTCGTAAGTGTCCGTAACCATCTTAAGCTGTTGTCCTGCTTTCACAGTTTTACCAGTGACTCGAACTCCCCCCAGTTTTGGTAGCTGAATTATTTACGTTTGTGCAGAGGTAGTAATGAAGAGACTAAATCTTCAGGTCCGGTTAGGTTTCACACCACTTCATTACAAGTGCTCTGTAAACTGATGCCGTATTACATGACGGGTTAGAAACATTGGAATTGCAGTGCGAATAGCATGTAATGGATGCGGTTTATACTGATAAAATAAACTGTTTATATTGATTCTAGAGGAACACGAGTGCCGGTAGTATACTTGTATTCCTGTAGAGTTATGTCTGTATATTTGCTTAAAAGATTTATTGTTTAAAGGCATGTATGCTTAATGTAACTTCTTGATTCCATGATTTTTAGGACCCATACTTTGCACTTTTGCTGTTGCACCATGTGTACTGCAGTACGCACACACTAATCAGCCATAACATTAAGACCACCTCCCTGTCTACTCGCTCTCCATTGTATCGGCTCCAGTGAGCACTTTGTAGTTCTACAGTTACAGACTGTAGTTCATCTGTTTCCCTGCATGCTTTATTACCCTGTTCCTCAGTGGTCAGGACCCCCACAGGGCCACCACAGAGCAGGTATTAAGTGGATGGTGGATCATTCTCAGCACTGCAGTGACACTGACATGGTGGTGTGCTGTGCTGGTGTGAGAGGATCATACACAGCAGTGCTGCCCGAGTTCTGCAACTCCGTGTTACTGCTAGATTGAGAATTGTCCACTGCCCACATATTACCCGTTCTGTGGGGGTCCTGACCCTTGACGAACAGGGTAACAAAATATACAGAGAATCGAATGGAGTACAGTCTGTAGAACAATAAGGTTTTCCTATATAGAATGTGGAGCTGATAAAGTGGTGAGTAAGTACACAAACAAGTAGGTGGTTGTAGCTTGAATTGTGTGTGTATTAAGTTATTTAACGCTTTGGCTTCGCCCAAATCAGGGATGCAAATTATCATTTTAAATAGGAATATTGTGGATGTTCGGTTGTGCCTTTAGTATGTGCTTGCAGAATGGTGATTCAGTTTTATATCACAGCATGTCTGTGGTACAGGACTGGACCGGAGTATAACAAAGGTGCACTAAATGTTCACACATTGGCTTTCTAGAGCAGTGTTTCTGAACCCTGTCCTGTATGTTTTAGTGCTTACTGTGTTCCCAGCACACCTAATTCAGCTTATCAATTGAATAACAGGCCCTTTGAGTTGTAGGGGGTGTGTTAAAGCAGGTAATCCACTACAATGTGCAGGGCAGGGTGCCTCCACGAGCAGGCCTGAACACTGTTCTTAAGGGACGTTTTCTGCTGTAAGAGTAGCGACACTATTGTTGTCTCCACAAGAGGGTGCAGTTCTCTGGCTATATTCAATCAGAGACTGAGAGAGCGCGCTAGGACTAAAATGAGTGGAGCAATTCCTGTTTGAGTGGAGTGATAAACAGTCTGTTCTTCTGTGACGATGTTTAATGAGTGTATAGATGCCATCCTGGTCTCGAACAAATTTACTCTTATCGTAACCAACTTTACCAACACACTAGCTGTTTTTAGCAGCTAACATGAAGCAGCAGCATCACACACAGCTGAACTGAGGTTACTGTAAAGGACTATAGCTACCAAACCAGGGGAAAAAACGCTGAATTCAATTTAAACAAAAAGGATGATGTTGAATGTCCGCTTCAGAAAAATCACATTGCAGTCCAGAAATCTGCTAGCTTGTGTTTGAACACTTGTGTGCTCTGACATGGATGTAATAGGAGTGATGAAACTAAATCGGTATGGCTCATGACTGACAAACCTAATGCTTTCTGTTAGTACTGAAGCTAAAGGTGCTGTGAGACTGAACAGTTTAGCACCTGTTTATGATAACCTAGCTCCTTTAGCACTGGTCACCATAGAGCTGAAGACGACTTCTTTGCTAGTTAAAAACGGCCAACTGAGAAAACCGGCAGATTTGTAAAATGTTCTGTTAGTTGGCGAGAGTTTGTCTTGTTCTGGCCATTTAAATACACAAATCAGCTTCTAAACTTAATAAATAATAAGGGTTTTATGTTTATTAGGATAACTTTTATTGGGATATTTATCTGTGTCAATTGATAATGTTGTGTTTACTTTTTTAGCCATTTCTCCAAGCCCTATGCAGTACGATGGTGTTATAATAATAATAATAATAATAATAATGAAATAATGGAAAAATCCTAATTGAATTTCTGTAAATTGAGAGCCAGACTAGACTTTTTAAGGCTAACATGTCTGTGCTTTTGGCTTGAGGCTATAACATATAGCCGGTTCAGTAGGGTTGTGTTCATCTGCACAGCGTTATTTTGCCTGGTCTAAATGATCTGTAGTTGGTTTCCAAAAACCATGCTCTTACTTTCTAACTTTGAGGAAAGGAGATGGTTGATGATGCTGGCTATAACAGCCTTTAGCCCCATTTCTGATGTGTTTAGAGCTGTGTGTGGACACTTCTACACCCCCAAATCTGACTATTTTATATATGGTTATGGATCGGATATGCGTCTTAGCTTGTGCCATTGCTGCATTAATGAAAGCACTCAGAATCCATGTGTTTTACCACTGCGTATGTACCAAAACACAGTTAGAAACATAGCAGCAAAGTTACAGCCAGTGATCTTCGTCTGGGATCTTCATCTCAGTCTAATAACGAGCAGCTGATGGCTGCTTGGCTTGTTTACTTCTCGTGACTCACATGATTCACGTGATGTTATTGATTAGCATGTGGGTTATTTAGGGACACCGGTTTGTTTTCACAATAATAGCTGATTTGTGTACGTACCTTACCAGATGTAAACAATCATGTTGGAGAGATTGGGTCTGAGCGATGAGTTGGATGAGGTTTGTAATGTAGACAGTGTAGCCCGATTGATGGTATCTTGGCTTTAATCAGTGTACCTTTTTTGCTATAAGACGATGCCGCTCTACACAATGGTTTGAGGTGTTTGATGTTCTGCAGGGCTGAATGTGGACCGTTAGTTATGGTGGCTGTACTGACCTCTGGCCTTCTGAAAGGGCAAGCTTGGACACCTCTTATTTATTAATAGAATCATGTGTCGGGGAGTAGACTTGTCCAATGTGTTCCCCCAAAATCAAAGGTACTTTATACTGCTTGCCGTGTATACCCTCAAGTTGGGTGGATTTAGGCAAGCAGAATGCTTCAGCCATTCATCAGTTTATCCTTCACCAGAGCTGAAGGAGCTTTCAGGCCAAGGGGCAATCTCTTGGAGTGAAGGGTGACTATTTCCGTGATTAAGGCCAAAAGCCATGCATGTAGTGATTTTAGATTCTTAAATTTGAGGTCATATTTTCCTCTTTGCTCTCATGTCTGCCAGCTGCTTTAGAGGGTGAGTTTTTGTTTTTTACCAGAACTTTGCTGACCATGTGCTCACTCTTTTCTCTGTCTCTACACCATGGCCTCCCCCATGCTAGACCTGTACGACCTTACATGGTCAAACCATGAATCGGGTGACCTGTGTCCTGCAGCTGTCTTTAAAACTGCAGGTCCCTGTCATATAGTGTTATATAGACCTAAAGTCACCAGCAATGTTCTGTATTGTATCCTCCATTTACTCCCTTAATCTGTGACCTCATTTACGATGTAGCCGAGCAGTTTACAAAAAAAACAAGGGATTGAGAATAGGACATACACTTTTATAGTTAAAAGTAAAATAAAAAAAATTTTAAGCTTAATTTATATTTTATCAATAACTATTAATGAAGTGAATAAGTAAAACACAAAAAGAAGGAAAAAAATGCAAAACAATAAAACCAATAAATATAGAAATATAATGTAAAAAGTAAAATAATAACAATAAGAATAAACTAAAATAGGTTATTAAAGTCAACTAAAAACAGTTGCAGGAGTGGGGATAGTTAAAAATTAAAGAGTTTAGAATTTAAAGCACATGAGTGAAGTTGTAGAGCTTCCTGTAATAAATTTCAGCTCGCTGATGCATTGCATCTAAAAGCAGGCTTTCTCAGTTCAGTAAATTAACTTTACAGTGCATGAGTCTTTACTATATGTAGTCTTTTACTATATTTTGTAGTACTAGTTGTACATGAATTTTGTGGTATTATAAAAGCATCTGTTATTTTTGTTTCAATAGAATGTATTATGGGATACCCAAAAATTTCATGTTCAGAGAATTAGACCAAAACACAATAGCTAAAAAATAAATATATACATGCGTTCTTACTTTGAGGAACTCCAATATTGTAGTCAAGTTCTACTGACCGTGATGCGCACCACCTCATTCCAATGTCACTTAACCACCGTAAGATGACCTCAAGTGACCTACAGAGACTGGCGAGCGGTGGCTGGGGTGAAATGCACAGAGAGCATGGTTCTAAAAACAGGCTTCTGGAGGTCATTAGTGATTTTCTAAATACACAGATCTAATACAATATCTGATCTGGACTTTGGGAGACATGGTTCCAGTAGTGTAGAGAATAAAGCAGAACAGCTTATTTTGGTCAAACACAAACCCAGAAACTGTAAACCTAGATTTTAACTACATTTTCAGGTGAGCTGTTTTTTTTTTTTTTTTTTTTCCTTGTTTTTTTTTTCCAGAGCTGTGTGTGTTTTAAGAAATGTGTAATATCTCAGCATATTGTAACACAACTCCTGTATCATGATGCTCATTGGACTTTAATATTGAGTGGCTTATGAAGGTAGCAAGAGACTTTGTAACTACTTTTAATATTAAGTACTTTTCCAAGTGCTGAAGCAGTAGGAATATTTGTGAGACAGATTTCATCCGTTGTTTCCTGTGCAAAGATGGATTGCTCTTGACTGGTAGAAAACACAGTTGCATCGAATTAGCCCTGATTTGGCTTTCACCTTGTGGTCAATCTGGAATAAGCTCTGGACCTAAGCGAGCGCTTTTAATCTTCTCATTGCAGCTCATATTGCATGTTTGTCTTGTCCAGTGTGCATGACTCTCTTACGGATCTCTTTGCACGTTATGTCAGATCCATTATTTTTTTCCCCCAACTTTCTTTTTCTGTTATTCCCCGTCCACTGTTTGTATTTTCCTGTGTGTGAGTCTGATATGTGTATGTCCTGTACTGTTTGGTGTGTTTCTGTAGCATTAATCAAAGACACTGGATGGATAGCATCGACACTGAAGCTCTTTACCTGACCACCGCGCAGCATGGGCAGCCTCAGTGCGAGCTTCCCCACACTGCTGTGGAGGTACCCACCCTGGGGGGGTAAGAAATCACTCATTCTACATTTCTTTTGCCCCTGAAGGGTAAGGATGGTTTTGTCCAAGCCCTTCTGTTTTAAACTGGGAATTAAACCCTTGATTTTTCCTTCAGACTTTTAGAATGCCTAATGACTTAAGCTGACATATTTCACTGTGGCCAGTAATGGTTTGCCTTCCTGCCTTTTAAGTAGGCCATGGACATTACACCAAAAAAAACAGAGTTTAGAAAAAAACACCTTAAGTTTAGATGACTCAAAATGTCCTATATAAATGTCTGAACTGCTAAAAGGACAGATTAGACTTGCCCTAAATTCGAAGCAGAATGCTGACTTTATTTTTTTTTGTTGTTCCAGTTTAGCGTTATTGGAATTTCATTATAAATAACTGTTTTAGGAAGTTTTGAGTTCTGGCTGGTACAAGCATTGCTTTGCAGGTCTTTGCAGGTTTGATTTTGTAGTCTTGAGAGGCTCTTGTATCCCATTTTCCCAACAAATTTTTTAGTACACTGTGTAATGGATAGAGCGCCCTGATTTCTGTTTATGCAGCTTAAAATGATGTAATGATGTATTCTCATAACAATGGTATTATAAGTTGTAGAACTCTCCTGATTTATTTAGACTAAATGATGAGCCATTCTTCTCCCGGGTGTTTACTTAGACCTGTTTTTGAACAACTGTTGTATACTGCAGATTAAACTTTTGTGTCCTGTGCTTTCCCCACACCACTAGCCATGGTCAAATGGCTTACTCGACCCTTGTCATATGACCCCCAATGGCCAGTCTCCCCCCTCCTGCCCGTAGGCAACCCACCACCCCCGATTTCTGAACAGTGCGTTGATGGTGGCCCAGTGCCGGAACCTGATTGTGTCCTGAGGGTGGTTCAGCACAGGGATTACCAGCGCGTTACTGGTCTCCATTCATTCCTGCCGCTCACTGGCGCTTATCAGCATCAATCTGACACTCTGTTTACCTGACGCTGCACTCTGTTCTGCTTGGGTAAGAGAAATGCTCACAAAAAAGTCCCCATCCATCAGCACTTTCCTTTGTGGGAGCAGGGGAGCAGCTTTTAGTGGCCCGTCAAACCCCGGCCTGATTATCAGTCCTTGCCCAGATACCGGCCACGGGTTGAGTTTGTCACCCAGTACAGTGCTGAAAGCCAGTGCTGTGTCTCTTTGCCTCATGTTGATTTGAGTTTGGTTGTGTCTCCTGGTACTGGAACTTGTGGGTTTGTTTTTACTTTTTCTTCTGGTCCTCCCGATCAGCCTTGATGAGGTCAACGTTTTGTTCATGCTCTCAGCCACTCCGATGTTCCTTTTGCCAAAAACTGATTCTTAAGAGACATTTTACTTAGCAGTGCTTGGTGTGGCATTGCTGTACATCCGTACATGTCAAGGCTTCTACGCTTTGTGGATTTGTTGTTTTGTTGAGGCTCTATACCTTCATTTGAGACGTCCTCGCCTGCTCTTGGCGTTGTTGAAGACACAGTGGATTCGTGTTTGAGAAAAATGGCTTCCTTTAAGCTGGACTTTCTTCCAGAGATGATGGTGGACCACTGCAATCTGAACTCAAGTCCAGTGTGAGTACAGCCAACTTCAGTCTGTGCTCAGGCTAAAAGCATTGTTGACTGTTGCTATGTGGCTTTTGCCTCTTCAAACATGTCTGTGAAGTATGTCATTTGTTCTATAGGTTAGGGGTTTTTCAGGGTCCTTTTTAGCCCTGTGGCCCACCTGTTTATAACTAGAAAGCTTTACGGTCCACAAGAAAATCAGACTGTGTTTATTTCTCAAGTGCTAACATTAGTTAACTGTCAGCACCAATTCCTCAGCAATTATAAACGTTTCTTCCCCCCCGTGTTCAAATGCTGATTGATTTGCCTTAAGTTACTTTTGTGAAGTGTTTCTTTTTATTGTTATATAATGTTTTAAGACAATTATTTTATTATTATAATTATTATATCTCTGTTACCAGTCCACTATAGACAAACGTTTTAGCCTGAGAATGGGCCTGGTGCTTCATGACCCACTATTGGTCAGTTGCCCACCAGATGAGAAACCTCCTTAAAGGCAACTTGACAACTTTCATTAGGTATTGATTCATTTGAGTTCTTGCTAGGTACCACTCGCGCATAGCCAGTTTAATGTGAATTTTTCAAAGGTCAAAAAGTAGATCTGGGCCCTAAAGACAAAGCAGGCTTGTTCCACAGTGCTATATATCAAGAATGTATTTGACTACTTTTGTGCTAGAGTTAGCCAGTTGGGTCTGTAAAACGAACAGTTCCTATAATTTTACCGTAGTTTTTTTACCGTTTACCTAATTTCTTTAGCAGTACAGTGTGAACCCAATGTTTGGTCAAGTCCAGAACTGCACTTTGAAAGTACGAGCATGTTCCTATACCAACTCTGACACCTCTTTCTGACTGATGCCTGTTTGCTCACAGCTGAGCAGGGATGAAATGACTGCACACAGCACATGGCCAAACCAAGTAAAGCCAATTTTGGAAAGGCTTTACAAATTCTGCAGCAGCTACAGCACTGCAAGTGCACAGCCGTAGGTTTTCATTCAGAGGTTGAAGTGATAATGAATTGTGGCCTTATTTATTTTGTGTATGTACAGTACACCATTGCTGACTATATATGGACAGCCTCTACTGTTTTGGTCACAGTGTTGCAACAGATTTTAAATATAACTCTCCAGAACTGGAATGACTTGTCTCTGTATGTAAACAGTAATAGGGCTGTTGTATTATTCACTGCAAAGTGTTCCCATGAGTTACGTTCAGTAGAGATGGTAGATCCATAGAAGTAGATTTTGAGGCTGGGCCCAAACAGCTATCAGAAGTGGGGGGGGGGGGGGAATTATTGGGTCTAATTAGATCTTGTAACAGATCTATTCTTAAATAGCTGTGTGTTTCCTAGACTTTAAAAAGGAACACTTCAATAAAATAGCACACTTTGAAGACCCAGGGACTGAATTTTTTTTTTCTTTCCTACTTAGGTTAGTCTTGTTCTTGCAGGCAAAGGCTCGTTTGTTCTACCTCTCTGTGCCAAGTATTGGCATTCATCCCGACCGTTAGTAGTTGTTGTGATCCAAGTTATCTATTCAATAGCAAAAGCGACACATTTGGGCCAGACAAAAATGAGTCAGCTGTGACTGAAACGTACCTAACAGGGTGTAGTTGATACCTCTATACAAGCAACCAACAGCCGTAGAATTGTCTGACTTTGATATGGACTGGGACATGACTTTGAGTCCTGAGGATGTAGGCGACCTTGTTGATCTGATGATTTAGACATCAAAGACTCGGGCAGTTGGGCCAGATTTGGTGAATGCCTTCCTTGGCACAGTTCTGAGGAGAGTAGGGACCGGGATTTTAGCCACTGCCGGTAGACCCGTATGACCTTACGCTTCCATACACCTGCGGATTTAACTACTTTCTTCACACTATGGTCTTTGGCACGCCCGAATGTAGTCACTCCTTTAAGCCAATCATTAACATCTGCCTTGGAGCCATTCCCCACACATGGAACGAGACATTCCCTGCACTGTAGCACTTTTCAGTCTATGAATCCCATCCCTCACACCCCACAGGTATTTATAACCTCTTCATCCTCGTGCAGCCCCATCTACAGGATCCTGAAGTTACTGCCACCTTAAACACACAAGGTCAATATTGTTTTTGTCCGGTGGGCTTTTTTTCGTCATGTTTCTCTCCCCCCTCAATATGCGCATTTCCTAACCAACCATGAGGGTGACGTGTCTTGCCTCACCCATACAAAACAGTTTGGGAATCAACTTAAGCAACGTAAGCCTAGAGTTACCGGAAACTAGTGAACTAGACTGTCGTCCGTTCATTAGTTTATCCACAAACACTGTTCATTTGTCGTTCATGTGTTGTTTAGCAGCTCCGTTTATCCATACCTTCACTCTTTGCTTGATCCATCCATTTGTTTCTTTCGTTCTTTGTTTGTTCATCCATCTGTGTGTACATCTGATTACGCATTAGCATGTGGTTTTCTTCGTCCATCTGTCTGTGCTTGTTTGTCCATTCCTTCAGCAACGGTTCGTCCTTTCGTCCCTCTGTTCCATCTGTTCTATGACTTTTTGTCCAGTTACTGTCACAACAGCTGCATAGTTTGGTCCTGTGTGAGTGGCCAAGCATGCTAATAGTGTTGAACAGAAAGCTGTCAATCAAGCTGTTTATTAGCCACACCCCAAGCTTTGCTTCATGTTTAATATAAGAAACATAAGTGTAATATGAGCAGCATTATTTTACACTGTTAAGAATTTTTACTTTGCCCCTGGAGCTTTAAAGCTGGGGCAGATGTTAAAGTAAAACTATTGGCTCTGTATAAATATTGGTCAATTAATATGTACTCAGGGTTTCAGTATCAGTAAAGGACCAGTGGTATCTTGCCCAGCTGTTCAGTTTAAATTTTCCATGCCAAAGGTATACCAAATCAACTTTTAGTCAGCATAGAAGTTTTAAGCCATTGCATTGACGGACCTTATCGCTGTACCTGACTGACCCAGCAGCCACGATTGCGGACATGCAGTGAGCAGTGATGCCCTCCATGAGTCATCTTGTTAGTGCCAGCACCATTGCCAGATGGCTCCACAATGCAGAACTACATGCACTCAGTGTTAAAAGTTTTGCTTCAATGTGTAGTACTCCAGGACTTGGTCAGTGATTTAGGGGAACTGACCTCTTTGCCTTAATGATGCTTCCAGTGTAACTTTTGCTCCTAATGTTGTTCCTTTTAAGCCAAGCCTTGCAAATTACTTGGGGACACTTGAGTCCTGGTTGGGGCCAGGAAATGCTGACTATATCCAGTCCAGGTTTTTTTTTTTGTGCTCTCCTTAAGAGGTCCCCGTTTCTGCTGGTCTTGCACTTTCATAGTTGCGTGTGGAACATGAAGATGGAAATGCCATTCACCTTTCTTTTTCACATATACAAAATTCTGTTGTGGTTGTCTTGTTGTACAGTATGGGTGCTTCATCACAGTGTAAGATGTGCCCATGTGACCCGCTGAGATGAACCTGTGTCTCAAGCCTATTTTCCAATTGCTTCTAAGAACAGAGAATAACTGTTCCAGTGGCATTTCCACATTGACGTGATTTGGCACAAAACACTTGCCAACTATGCTCAGTGTGGTCTCCTTGGCAAGATTAACTAACCATGCTCAGTGTGATGGCTTAATGTGTTCACTCTACATTTTGATTGCCTCATCTGATGTTCTTCCACAAAAACATTTGACTATTTTGTTTAGTCTTTTCTATTTTGAGCAATGCTGTTTTTTATATGTCGAGTATGTGATGTAACAGCTAAAAAAAAACATTTTGAATGAGAAAATGAATCTAACGAATGTGCAACATTAGGTGCACATCAGTCATGCTTTTATTTGTCATTTTGGTTAAAGTTGGCAATAATAAGCAATTTCTGGTTTGAATCCAGTCCTATATAAACACTAAAACCTGCTCAAACAACCCATCTTTTGAGAAAGGATAAAGTGAACGGTACCACGTGAAACTTCTACATCCGGAAACTGATAATTTTTTACTAATTGGCTAATTTTAAACAAGCAGCTTTTTGAGGCCCAACACCCAGCATATCCAGAATGCAGTTTAAGTCCATCATCCAGCAAAACCATTAACTGAAAAAAAGCTAGGGTTTTTTTTTTTGTGTGTGTAGTTTTAAATGGGGCTTCAGACAAGCACCATAGTTTGCTTTTACAGCTCCATTCCCTGTAGGGGTGATGTAATTCCTCGTAATCAGTGCTCCACTGATACAAGCTTAAAGAATCAAGATCATGAAGAGCTAAGTTTAGAGACCGTTTTCACACTTCTGTGTTCTTTGTTGAGTGGAGGTGTTCACCTGCTAGTCACCACCAAGCTACTGTCATGTGTGATTGTAAAGATTTCCCAATCCTGGTTTAGCCAGGTGCGGAATGACTGTGTGACCGTCTTCACCAGTTCGCTCTAAAGTGGAAACATGGCTATAGTTACAGCTGGAAAATGGTGGACCTCAAGATAATTGTGCTCTTAATTCATTGGTCCCTCAGTAAAGATAGTGTAGTTCATCTGGATAACGTAGTTCATATAGCATCTGTATGTCATCAGTGATTAAGAGACTCTAAAGCTTGTAAGCTATTATACATCGGTGTTAACTTCTGTTTTTGTGTTTCTATATCAATTTTCAGGTATATTATTTGGTATTGTAACCAGTTCTCTTTTTCTTCCTGAGGTGCTAATTAGTCCAATCAGGTTTAAGAACACCTGTTAAGTTACTATTTGGTCATCCAGCCTATTGAGTGTGAGTGCATGGCCCGCTCTCGATGCCTTCAATCTGAGTCTGTGTAATCTGCTTGTTGAACAAGTTCCTTCTGCCAGGGAATCGACACAGGGGAAGATTTATTCTTTCTCTCACCAATCAATGAACTCCATTAATCTGGCTATTAGCTGTCAGCTATGCTCTGCGAAGCCTGCGCCTGCTACACCATTTGGGTGTACCCTAGAAGTAATCTGTCATGTCATGGCTCAGTTGATGCCGCAGATGGATTGGGAGCTTCACGCCTGTCCATTACAATCACATTAACTAGAGTTTCTTTCTCTTCACATATTTAATGTTGTGCTGTTCAAGATTCAGGGAGATCACAACAATGAAAAGTCATAATGGGAAGCGCTGATCCTGATAGTTTAAAGCTGGAGGTTTAAAAATATATGTTAAAATGTTGGCTGAGTGTATGGGATTGTCAAAGTAACCTCAGTTCTGTCCAATTTAGGCTTTGACATCACAACAATTTCATAATTTAATTTAATGTCACAGTGGTGGAAAAACTGTCAATATTTTATTGTAATTACAAATCAGTTCTTGGCTTATGCTGGCACATGAGGTTTACTTGTCCATTTTGATGCAAAGTATTGTTTGAGGCATTGCTGTGAACAGTTATGCTTTTAACTGAAGTGTGCCGTAATGCTGTCTCTTCTTGCTTGTTCTTCTTGCTGTAGTTGTACCACCAAGGTGTTTAACCATGCCCAGTATGCATCAACATATTTAGTTTTTCTGAGATTGACTAGTTGCTGATTGCAATTCTATATTACTTAGTGCTAGTGCTAGCTAATTTAGCCTAGTACTACTTAAACATGAGCTATACAAAACAACCTCTAGCCTGTCAGATATTAGACAAAGCTGCAAAAGAGCAAGGATTGACAAAGCACGTGTAAGACTATGAGCTTATGTAACATCCAGTCATTGTTTCATTAAGACCGTCCTAAGGGTGTGTCTCATTTGCATCATGACCCCTCCAGTAACTCTGCTCATGGTGTTAACAGCCCCGCCGTTAGCTGGACTTGCTCTGAGTGTATTAGAGGGTTATGTTCTTGAAAGTCATAGTTTTAGTGTTTTAACAGTAAACCTAATTTGAAATGTTGATATTTGAGTTTATTTGTGACTCTCAACAGGCCTGCTGATTTTTATTTATTTATTTAATTTTTTTTTTAAGCCACCAGCAGTTTTTGACATTAAATGATCTTTGAAAATATTTCAGAATTGATCAGAGCAAACATCATTGCATTTTGCAAGCCTTTTCAGTTCATATCTATGGACTGTCTAATATGTAATAAATGTGAATTAAATGCTGCTCCTGTAGCAGAATAACATGAATACGTAACAGAATAACTAAAGCATAGATGCACCATCATTGATTGTTCTGTTCTGTTTGTTCAGACTGGCACGAGTTCTGTTTATTGACTGATTGATTGATTTTTAATTTTGTCATTCACATTTTCTTTGTCTGGAATCACCCATGCTTTTAAAGTAGTTCACACTCATTCGGCCAACATGGTTGTTCTCTGGCTTTCATTTAGATAAATAGGCCCCTTTTACACATCATAATGAGCTTTACAAACGGCAGCTGGCACGTTTAAATTGTTACACCTTATTATGTATAATAAAGACCAAAGAATATATTTTTTTAATTGCCTGCTAGGGAAAAAAGTGCTAGCAAAAGGCTGAAAATTTATATTAAAGCTATGAGTTTTTTAATGTTTGCACGTGCAGTTTGTTTATTATTTCCACCATGTGATTTGGGCCGCTTTTACATTCAATGCAGTTTTAGCCTTTGGTAACCCTGTATGTCTGACAGTTTGTTGTTGACGGGGCTGTTTAATGTACAGCACTGAAAGTATTTATCATGCTGTTCTCCTGAAACAGTAATTTGTCGTCTTGTCATACCTGCAGACTACCAGATGTAGTAGTAGTAGTAATAATAATAATAATAACTTTTAAAAAGCTGAAGCAGGTATAGTATTGGTATAAAGGTATATAGCCTAACCATCAGTCATACTGCCATTTGGATTCAACCCATATGCTTCAGCTGTCAAGAAATGCAACTGTCCCAAATGGCTCCTACTTTTATGCTAAAAATGTCTAAAAAAACATGAAAAGAGTTAGTTTGGTGCTCTTTATGATCTCAAATCGAATTTTTCTATTTCTCTTCAGAACCAAGAAGATGAATGGGACACTGGACCACCCGGACCAGCCAGACATCGATGCCATAAAGATGTTTGTGGGTCAGATCCCGCGGGCCTGGTCAGAGGAGCAGCTGCGGGAGCTTTTTGAACCCTACGGTGCCGTCTACGAAATTAACGTCCTCCGAGACAGGAGTCAAAACCCCCCACAGAGCAAAGGTTAGACTGTTAGTTAGGTCAGGTATTACTGGTAGTTAAAGGTTGACAAATGTTTAGGTTTACCCTTTATAAATTAATTATTTTTATGCTTAATGTAATTAGTCCCAAACTGGTCATTTCTGTGGTGTCGTGATAATGATGGTTGCTGGTGAGCTATGGACAGGTTGGTTGTTTGTTTGGTTTGTTTGTCTGTCTGTTTGTTTGTACCAAAGTTCTTCTTCCTTTTTGCAGGTTGTTGTTTTATCACATATTACACACGTAAATCAGCATTAGAAGCACAAAATGCCCTTCACAACATGAAAATTCTTCCAGGGGTGAGTAGACTATAAATTATAAAAGATAATGAATGGGCAAAAGTAATAGTTGAGTGAGTAAAGGTCATAATGGCTGATATGCACTCTTCTGTGGCAGATGCATCATCCCATTCAGATGAAGCCAGCAGACAGTGAGAAGAACAACTGTAAGTGTGTAATGGCTTTCTGTAGTGTGTGTGTGTGTGTGTGTGTGTGTGTGTGTGTGTGTGTGTGTGTGTGTGTGTGTGTGTGTGTGTGAGAATTTTATTTTATTTTTTTTGTTTTCTTCCTCTCTCAGCGGTAGAAGACAGGAAGCTGTTTATTGGGATGATCTCAAAGAAGTGCAACGAGAACGACATTCGGCTCATGTTCTCCCCATATGGTCAGATCGAGGAGTGCCGCATTCTCCGAGGACCTGACGGACTGAGCCGTGGTGAGGCAAATTCAGTTCAGCCTTTTAAACATCAGCACACTTTAATAAATATATTTTAATACACATAGATTTCATAAAAATAGCAAAATAAATGCCAAATTGACCAAAGCGTATAGCCTTTAGTGTTTCCCCATTTTGGGAGGATTGAGTTTGATTCAGTTTGTCAGGTTTAATATGTGTACACAGGAATTAAATGTTCTAAATTTCTAAATGATTAAATTTTTGACGTGGCCTTTTTTTCACTTAACAATGGAATCGGTTTGTAGTGTATAAAATGCAAACATGCCCATTTTATTTACAAACCTATGTTTAAAGAGTTTATTGGGGTTTTTGGTTTATTTGGTTTGCCCTGTGCATCCACAGTGAACATGCTTTGTTACTGCAAACAGCACTGTAAACAATGTCTCCCTCCACCAGTCGCATATTTATAATTACTGGGTAATAAGGAAGGAGAAAGGGCTGCTAGACCCATTATACTCCTTAGATGTGTGTTTATTATTATATATGTTTTATATATATAATATATGTTTGTTAGTGTTTGAAAGTGTAACTCAGTAAGATTCTCCATAATGTAGCATTTCTCAAACACAATCAATAACTTGCTGACGTATCAACCGTCTCATTAGTAGAAATAAATTTCAGTTAAAGGTATTTCTGTCCGTATTCCTGTATATGTAGATCTACTGAATGCGAGTTCAAGCTAACCTACTTTAGCATGTGCCTTTAAAAGAGAAGCACACACTTAGATTAGATAAAATTGAATGTCCATGAAAGGGAAACAGTCTCCTGTTTCATTTGTTACCTTGCTCTCTCTTTCTAGGTTGTGCCTTTGTCACATTCACAGCCAGACAGATGGCGCAGTCTGCCATTAAATCCATGCACCAGTCACAGACCATGGAGGTAAATGAGTCTTAGCTTCAGCACATGTTTCAATACATTAACATCCTCTTTCTTTCAGTCCTGTATTTCACTGTCTCTGAAGTAAAACATTTGCATGATCTCGTAAGGTGGTCACCAAAAATGTGTTTTCAACCAGGGCTGTTCGTCTCCAATTGTGGTGAAGCTCGCAGACACACAAAAGGATAAGGAACAGAAGCGCATGGCACAGCAGCTGCAACAGCAGATGCAGCAACTCAATGCTGCCTCCATGTGGGGAAACTTAACTGGCCTCAACTCACTAGGCCCACAGTACCTCGCAGTGAGTACAGCCAAGCACCACACATGCATGCATTTGTCTTCTACCACAAAGGATAGAAATGAAAGCTTGATTCAAACTGCTGTTGGTTAGTCCCACAGTCAGCTGGAAATACTTTGTAGCAGATTAAGATACAGATTTAATTGTAGCATGGCATGAGTTACATGACTTCTGCTTTTTATAAAGGGCAGCTTAATTGTCTTGAGTACAGCATGCAGTTAAAAGCCTTAGTGTTAAACACCTCCACTCACTTCAGCACCTTTTTGAATGTTTAAGCTTTCAAATCTGTTAATAACCATACAGTAGTTCAGACTATCACAATACACACCTGTGTTCTTGCTGTGTTTTGAAGTTTGTTTTTTTGCACCTGGGCTACAGATCTATGTCGAGCCAACTTTACCCAATGTAATTCATAATCTGGTCTCAAGTCACCTACTGGTTCGTTCTTATTGGCTTCAGTAAAACTCCTAGAGCCATATGAATAGCTCTTTTTCTAGGCCAGCGTAGATGTGGAGCCCTGTGTCGATGTGTTAGTGCTGCTCCATGGGTATGCTGTGAAAATCCTTCTCTTTCCCTCCCTCTGTTTCTGTCTTTATCTCAGTCACCTTCTCAATCATCCCTTCATTTCATTGTCCTTTAATCTTTGGCATTGTAATACATCTTTAAGTCTTGCATGTGTCTTGATTCTGTTTGGTACCATTTTCTTGATCTTTTTTTTCCCCTGTAACTTTAGCACCTTTACACTTTTCCCCATCCTCTCCCTTTCCCCATCATATATTCTTTCTCCCTCTCTCTTTCCCCCATCATATATTCTCTCTCTCTCTCTCTCTCTCTCTCTCTCTCTCTCTCTCTCTCTTTCTCTTTCTCTTTCTCTTTCTCTTTCTCTCTCTCTCTCTCTCTCTCTCTCTCTCTCTCTCTCTCTCTCTCTCTCTCTCTCTCTCTCTCTCTCTCTCTCTCTCTCTCTCTCTCTCTCTCTCTCTCTCTCTCTCTCTCTCTCTCTCTCTCTCTCTCTCTCTCTCTCTCTCTCTCTCTCGTTCCTGCGCTCACAGTCCTGGATGCAGTCCTGACTCTCTCTGTGTTCTCTGTTTTGGTGTAATGTCTAGCTTTATTTGCAGCTCCTGCAGCAATCCGCGTCCTCTGGGAATGCGCTCAACAATCTCCACCCCATGTCAGGTGAGCACAGGGACCATGTTGTTTCAGTTTAAGTTGTTTGCTGAATTGTAGCCACACTTTGAAAGTTGTCTGCGCCTACATGCCGTGTCAGATTGGTTATCTTGCATGTTACACCTCCCGTTCCTGTCAAAGTTCTTAGACATGCTGAAGCACCAAAGTCTCTGACAGTCAGCAGAAGTCTGACTTGTGAGATTTAGACTATACAGAATTAGTTTTCCAACGGTAAACGTCATGCCAGTGGTCAAAATTAGATTAACGTGTCATATCTATAGTAATGGTATACTAAATCTGTAAGACCTGAATGGTTGTGCTAAGCAACACTTGGGTACATTTTTATTTCTAACTCTTTAGCGCAGCAAAGTGTCCAATATATATGGGGTATTTGCTGGGTATTAGAGAGGTGTGTATTACCTCGTATTATAAAAATAATGCACGTGTGGTAGGATCACTTGTGCCGCAAGTGTAGCACAGAATCCAGTCATGTATAAGGGATCGTAATTCACAGTTGCTCAAGATCTAAGGTAATTCATCTCATTTATTGAACTTAGCTAGCTGTTTTATATTTATAACTGTCTGTGTGTAGGTCTGAATGCCATGCAGAATCTGGCTGCGTTGGCGGCGGCAGCGAGCGCCACGCAGGCCACTCCAACTGGCAGCAGTGCGCTGACCACCTCCAGCTCGCCGCTCAGCGTGCTCACTAGCTCAGGTACGCCCACCGGACAACAGACTCACTCTGCCTGGGATGGCTGCAAGGGTTGGTCCTGCTTTTTATCTCCTAATGCTTTATCATGAATTTAATGGCAGTTTTGTTTTTCCATTGTACCAGCCCCAAGTGTGCTACTCTTCAGTACCTGCTCTGCAGCTTATGTTCCTTCAACGCACCTTGGTGAAATCTGCAAATTGTTAATGCTCATTGGTGGAATGTAATATTTGCAAATTGTATTTTTAGCATTAAGTTACTTTGTCTAAATTCATTTCAAACTTTCAGTTTGTTTTTAATGTAAAACTCATAGTGCAAACATTGATCACTAAGTGGAGAAGTGCCTCAGTAAGTTTTCTCAGTCACTTACATGCTTCTTAAAACATCACTCTCATATTACTTCGTGCTTGTTTTGGCATCTTCTGTATTATTACTATATTATGTATTTATGGATTACACAATTATATATGTGCACATGCTGAGGTTACCAGACGACTTTGGCCTTAGTAATAGGGTTGACGCCCTTCCCCTCTGACAGGTTATCGGCCAGTTATCTAAGAAGCCTGTATCTATTTCTATTATTAGTGTTGCCTTAATAAACTCCTAAAAGATTTTTTATTTATTTATTTTTTGTCATGTGTTTTCTTATTTTTTCACTGTCTCTCCTTCTGTCTGCACAGCGGGTTCCTCTCCCACCTCCAGTAATAGCTCCTCTGTGAATCCCATGGCTTCTCTGGGTGCCCTACAGTCTCTTGCTGCAGGTGCTGGAACTGGCCTGAACATGAGTTCACTAGCAGGTAAGAAGGAAGAATGATGGTTGGTTGATGGGTTTGTATTGACGGTCAAAGGAAACAAAAGCATCTGTAATTACGTAGCTGTACGAATCTTTATTTGAGGAGAAAAGATGATTTGGAAAACACTGAGGCAACACTGTGTTGTGTTCACTGTCCAAAAAAAGTATTTATTTATTTTTATATTATTATTGTTTATTTATTTAGAGTATAGCAACTGCCCTTTAGGCTGTGTGAAAAGGCTACTTTTCTGCCACTTTGGCCCATGACATGGACCGTCTGGATCAGTTAAAAAAAAAAGTGAACAGGAGAGTGTACTACAAATGAGTGTACAGCAGCCCACACTACACTCATCCTTAACCAGATGCACACAGCCAAACACCACACCATATGTGTAGCATCACTGTACTAAGCAAAACATTTATTTCATTTTTGATTTGTAGTTTTCTACACCATTAGATGAGAGCTGTTTTCCTTTACATTGTATGAAATTTGAGTGGTAATTGGACCAGTTCAAATGATCCAGTCGTGTGCTTAACTTGTTAATAATAGTTTGTTACTTCTTTTTCTTTTTGTTGCAAATGTGTGGGTTGTGTTTTTTTTTTTTTTTTTTTTTTTTAAAAGACAGCATTGATGTGCTGTAGAGCGAGGAGCTTTTAGGGTATGACATGTCAAACCCCTGAAGACTTTGAAATACAAAATCGGTGCTTTCCTTCAATATCAAATGTCGATGAGTTTAAACCAGTATGTTAAGGTGGTTAGAAGTGCATCTATTGTCCAGACTAAGCAGATATGAAAGGTCCAGATATGATTTCTCCAGCAGTCTTGTATCTGAGCCCTTGGTAATTTGTGGGCAGACAAATGAGACAGCTTGGTAGTTTTTAGTTATTGCCAAATGTCATTACTTATTATATTTCAAGTTCATTTTGTTTGTCTTTTAAGCTGTGTTTTTCTCTGTGTTGCCAGGCTTGTCTTACTGTGTTTGAATAGTATACTGGACTTACAAACAGGTTTCAGCACAAACGCCTAAGAGCTGCAAACAGACTATGGTGACCTAAGACTTTTCAGCGGCAGATGTAGAGAGTACACGCTTTGATGTGTTTTTACAGGGATGGCCGCGCTGAATGGTGGCTTGGGCAGTGGGGGTCTGTCTAACGGCCCGGGCAGCACTATGGAGGCATTGACCCAGGCAGCATACTCGGGGATCCAGCAGTATGCAGCAGCTGCGTTGCCCAGTCTGTATAACCAGAGTCTACTTTCCCAGCAAAGCATCAGTGCTGCTGGCAGCCAGAAAGAAGGTCAGTGCTAAAGTGTGCAATGATTTGGCTCAGTTTTGTTTTTTGTTTGTTTGTTTTTTGCTCCAGTCAGTTTTGTGGTTTTCCAGTAGATTATTAACAAAACCCCCTGCACCTCCAAAAACCACTGTAGTTTATCACTGTTAAAACTATGACTATTATAGGCAAATAAGAACAAATGAAACAGAAACAAAGTTTAAGCACATCCTTATGCGGGTGGTCATGGGCTGCAGAAATTTGTGGTGGGCTTGTATTAAAGGGTAGTGGGAGGTATTAAAGGTTTGGAGTGGTCTTTTTTTTATCTACAGTCCAGTTCAACATAATTTATGAAGTGCAGTTATTTGTAGCCACTACATTACAAGGTTACAGTATGCTTACTGAAATTGTTTAAGGCAAGTCCTGGATAAGCAGTAGCATTACACCTGCTATAATATAGTCCAGATGGCCCTCCCAGCCAAACTTCTGTTTGTTCTGCCCATCTCAGATGAACTGCAGGCCTACAGACTTAACTGGCACACTAACATTTTCACTAGCATGTGTAATTTATTCATCCCCCCCCGCCTTTTCTCTCTGTTGTATGTGTTTATTAGTTAAAAGTTAAATTCTCTTTCTATTTTCAAGTGTAAACATGCACCAAATTCAGATCGTGAGCCTGAGCTTAGACCAATTTGATTTCTGATGTAACAGCATTATTTAGCAGGTTCAGGCAAAGGCGAGCTACGTTGTGCTGGAGGAGTAGTTTTTCTTTCTAGTCCTCTAGTCTCTAAATACAGTAACTTTCAATCCCAGAGTTCTTTGGTGCTTAAAGAACACTGGTTTTCTGCAAACTAAAGTTTGGTTTGGCTGGATTGATACTGAAGTGTAAAATCAAGAGGTGTGCATGGGTACTTCAGTTAACTATTGGAGGTACCCGTTCAAAGTATTCGAATACAGTATTTGAGAATTTGTTGAATTTAATCATAAATAACATTTAGTCTTAACAATCCAGTGAAACAGATTTTTTTGATGTGTTCATGAGTTTAAAATATTTTTATTTTTGTAAGTTATTGTAAAATATTTTTTTGCTATTTTACTGTTGTACTATTAGTACCTTAATGTGGGCATGTTGCCAAAGATGTGTTAAACATGTTTCTTATAGGTTGTAGTTTTAGCTCATTGGCTCATCATTATGATCTCTTATATTACTCATCCAACATAAACACCTACCAATTTCAATTGGCTTTTAAAAAAAAAAAAAAGAAAAGTGTGATGCTGTGTTCAGTGTTTTTACCCGAAGTAAACCACAGCTCCATAATAATTTTAGCTGATGTTGAACTCTCCACTATTTGTTCCACATCCCTTGTGAAAAATAGAAGTGACACCTAAGTGTCTTTGCCATTTAAACTGCAATATTTATTGTTTAAGGGTCCAACAACCCCCTTATAGTAGATTATGTGGAGATTTATACCCACATATAAATCTCAAGTGTTCCAGACTGTGAATGTGTTTCCATAAGATTTGGTAAGAGTTTCTTTTTTTTTTTTTTGCTTCCCTCTCATCTCCAGGTCCAGAGGGTGCAAATTTGTTCATTTATCACCTGCCCCAAGAGTTTGGTGACCAGGACCTGCTCCAGATGTTTATGCCTTTTGGCAACGTCATCTCAGCCAAGGTGTTCATAGACAAACAGACCAACCTCAGCAAATGTTTTGGTAAGCTGATGATTTCTATTTTAATTTAACTTGTGTGTTGTTGTTGATCCATGTTGTGGCTATTGTCCTATAAAAATAGACAATGGAAATTCTTGATCCATAATAAAAACGTCTTGTTAGTATGTAGGATGGTAAACATTTGTGCGTTTGAATATCTGGATAGTTTGAACGTTAGTATGACTACTACCTTCAATGTTATTGAACATTTGTCAACCTATTAATTTATAATCCCCGTTATAAAGCCCCTTGAAGCTTCATATTTGCCTCGTAATTGGTAAAATATAGACACAAATATATGAATATTTTATTTATTGTTGTGTGCTGACAGATTTGTTTTTGTTTGCTGCAGGCTTTGTGAGTTACGACAATCCTGTTTCGTCCCAGGCGGCCATTCAGTCAATGAACGGTTTTCAGATCGGAATGAAGCGACTGAAGGTTCAACTGAAGCGATCCAAAAACGACAGCAAGCCATACTGAGTGCTTTTACTCTAAAATGGACTTGGTTTGAAAATGTGTTTCTGGTAAGTGGAGTGTGATATTGGAAAGTTAAAGCCTACCCCACCCTTAACCCTCTCCTACTATTCCTTCACTCCTCTTGCCTTTCCTACATATCTTCTTTCTTAACAACCATCAACAAGAAAAGGAAAAGCAACATGCAAAATGATAAAACCATGAAGTTGTTCAGCTGAGAAAATGGATTCTTTTCAATTGTTAGGTTTCAGGTTTTTTTTTTGTTTTTTTTTTTTAAATCTCGTTGTTTGTTTGTTTGTTTCTTAACAGTTTTTTGGTGCCATATTACACGTTTGCTGTGTACAAATCTTGCATCAAAGGATGTTGCACAAGGAAAGGCAGTCGTTGACTGCTCTCAGTTCCACAGTCATTTTCTCCATCTTGATCATGCCCCTGTAGTTTCCTGTTGTGTTTACACTATAGACTCTTAACAGTATATTTGGACAGTCAAACTGATGCCTCCTACTAAGCTGCCTTTTAAATAGAATTTGGAGGTCTGCTGCATAGATTGCAAAAGATAATCGTTCTGTCACCACAATGATTTTGAGCATCTGAAAGGTCGGGCTGCTCTCCATTAGACTCTTGTTTTCATAGATGCCTTTTTTATTATTTGTTTATTTATTTCACTAATTTATTTATTTATTTGGAATATATACCACTAATTTTTCATAATGGGGTGATGTAAAAGTACAGTCTTTTTTTATTTGTTTGTCTTTTATTTTTCCTGGAGAACTTGGCTAACAATGATCTATATTTCATTACATGTTTTCATTCATGTATTTATTTTTCACCTGCCAAAAAGGAAAAAAAGAAGCAAAGTTCAGCATCTTATTTTGAATTGGTATATATTTATATATTTTTTTTTCCTTTGGTAATTTTTCATATCTTGTTGGCACAGTCTACTGTTTGTTGTTCAGCACAAGTCGTTGATTGACTCAGCTATAGGTGCGAAGAAATGTCATGCTTACTCTCAGGATTGCCTCACTTTTGTCTGATGAAATTAACTTCTAACGAACCCAGTGCAGCGTATATAGCTGAAGTATGAAGAGTGTTACACAAACATGCACCCCTGGGCAGCCCCTTTCATGTAGCCTCAAGGATGATCCAAGCCACTTTATTTTGCCCAAAGGAGTTTTAATAAATTACTGTTCACTGCTGGTATCACTTAGTGCCACGGAGATGATATTCAGACTCAAAAGTATTATGTATGACATTTCAGACAGACATTCATTCAAGTTGCCTACTGGACATGTTTAATCTTTAAACTTGATGATGGTGGTTGTTTAGAACACTCTTCCACCTCGGTGCAAGTGGATGTTGTATGCTTTCAGCAATAATTGCATCCTGCGTGTGTTTGAAGTTACAAATGACAGAAAAACGGCCTTAATTTGTTCGATTTTACTTTCTTTTTTTATTTCCTTTTTTTTTTTTTTGGTTCCTTCCACTTTAAATTTTTACCAGTTTGTTGTGCAAAGTACCTGAGCAATTAGTTGTTGTATTTCTACCCCCCTTGCGTTATTTTAAAGTAGTCTGCTTTCCTTCTCTGTGTGGGTTTACTAATGCCAACACTGAACCCCTAAAGACCATCTAGTTTAGCATGACTGAGTTGAGTTACTCTGTACGCTCTGAACGTGTATTCATGATTGATTGCTACTGATAAGTAAATGTTCATCATAATGAGGAAAGTTTAATCAGCGCATACTCGAGGCCTACAGGGTCTTAAATTGTTTTTATGGGAATGGAAGAGAAAAACCATTGTCCAGATCGTGTATATTACTTAGCTATTAAGCCTTTTCTATTTTTATAGAGGTTTTATAATATTGCGTAAATTATTTCTCTGAATTAAAAAAAAGACAATTGTTTAATAACCACTCAAAAGATTCAACAGTATTTTGTAGAATCCTGATGTGAAGTTTTGTGAATACATTGACAGATTGTTAAAGCAACAGGCGTGTGGCCCTTTTTAGCTAAGTGTTGTATACTTGTCTTTGTCCAACACTCAGAAAATTGTATAAAACTCTTCACATGTTGTCCCTGGGGTGCTGAAGTCCCCGAAGCGGTTCCAGTGTTCGGTTTTACGTTACTGTAACTAGGAAACGCTGTCGATTTCTCTCCAGAACTGTTTACTTTCAAGCGGAATGACAGGAAAGCCCGTTTCTGTAGCTGTCTGTCAGTTGTGATGCGTTACTGTAACGAATGAAAGTCGTGTTCCTTAAAAGTGCGGTCAATGCAATTGCTGTACTTGGTCTAATTGATAGAGTAATGGACACCAAGTCGCATATAGTGTCCTCCAAAATACTGGAACAGAAATCAATGTTTATCATGTGTATATGCAAGCAATTTCAATTTCAATTAAGGTGGAAAGAGCAGAATGTTACCTTTTATTTCTTCATGGAAAAAAGAAAAGCTTGAGGAAGCCAGAAGATCGTTACTGCATATGCTGCCAATTCCCCTTGTTTCCTACTTGCTGAAGAATTGAGTGCACTGTCATTATTAAAGTGTAGAAGAGCATGTTCCAAAATTCAGAGACGTAAAGGGTAACAGAATGCACTTCTCGTTCATTTATGTATTTTAAGCTAACTATATAAATTACAGTTGGTGTTTCCACATAATCCCATTACTGTATAATGTCTCAAAGTGTGAGGGTTTGTTAAGTGTGTAGATCCTACCAAAATCTTCGCCTAAGATAATGAGTATTACTGAATATTGATTTGGTTCCCAATGTAACTCCTGGGAAAGTGATCATGTTCTCAAAAACAAGTGTGAAATCTGGTGATTTTTAGTTTTTCCATATGTTGATATTGCGACTTTTTGCCTAAACTGCAATAGCTTTGGCACTGAGCCCTGGTTTGGAGCCCTCGGTGTTCCGAGTCTGTCCCTGGGAATCAGTCCCTGAATTGTGCCTGTGTAAAACCAATACACATTCATACAAACAGTAAGCAAAGAAACTAGGAAAACCCTTATAATAGGAGGGGGCGGGTGTTCTAGCACAGTGCTGTTTTTCTGAATCCAAAGATAATTTTAAACATGTCAACTCTGCCCAGTACTCGTTACTGCTGTGTACCTGTTTGGGAAATCTCTTTTGTTGAACCATTCATTTCTAGCAGGAAGGTTCTGTTTATGTAGGTCTGCTACATAAGGCACCTTACAGAGAGCAGCTGCACACTGACGGTATGGTAGAAAAATTCCACTGATGTGCCAAACAGTCCTATACAAGCTGCTTGTGGATGATTTTCGTCTTAAGATTCTGCGACTTGAATATACATTCTGTAGCTCTGTTTCCAGTTACTATTATTATTATTATTGTCGTCGTTCTTGTCCAGTTTTTCACCTTCAGGTAGTAAATTAACTCCACTGGTATATCCCGTAATGGACATTTATACTGCCTTTACATTTATATACTGCATTATCCCTCACGATTCAGAGATTAAGCACAAACTGAAATCTTTGCAAGAGGTCTATCAGATCTTAAAAGCACAAAAGGAAAAAAATACTACTTTTGTTTATTTATTTTTTTGGTCTAAAATGACCTGTATTTTAATCACTGCTTAAAATGTGAAGAGCACTGGGCTGACCTACTCGGCCTACGTTTGAGTATTGCTGATGGCTTTTTCACCCTTTCTTATTTTCAGAAGTATATTGAAATCCCCAACTACCTACTGGAATAAACACTATTTTGTAATTGTAGCTGTGGTAGGCAGTCTTTGTTGTCTCTTGGTGGTGTTGGATGTAAACTCTCCCCTTGACTCCTTTATGGCATGTTGCTTGTGTCTCTCCCTCTTCCCACTTTTCTTCCTTCTTGTTCCCCTGTGTTGCATTAAATGTTGTCTGAAGTAGGTAAATATGTACCTGTGACCCCCCCCCCTTCCCCCCCATGCAAAGATAATCATTTCACATGATTTTCTGTTTCTTCCCCTCTCCTTTTTTTCTGTTGTGGCTTTAACCTAGTTTTGTTGTTCGTTATTTGTTTTTTGTTGTTTTATTCTAGATATCTTCGTGCCCGTTTGTTCATCGTTTCCCTAGCATGTCGATGTGACGTCAAAAGTTCATCGTCCAGTCCGTTGTCCTCTTCGCTTCTCTGACGCTTGAAATTTTCACCCTTGACCTCCTTTTTTTGTGTTAACTTTTGACGCTTAGTGATTTACTTCTTTTGTTTGTTTTTGTGTGTTCATTTCTGTTTGTGCTGCCAATAGTGGGCGCTAGAAAGACTGCTGTTCTAACTAAAAATGTAAAGTTTCATGGATATTGTTCCGAAGCAAAAAGAGTCTATTTTTCTAGAACTTGCAAACATAACCACTAGATTGTGCAAAAAGCTTTTAATTTCCATCGTTTCGTTACCCAGTTAAGGTTTTTCATTTTTTTCCCCCCCTTTCCTTCTTTAGAAATTTTTATTTTTCATTGTTTTAATGCAGTCTTCCTAGTGCACTCAGTTTTACTCATTTGTTTTCTTCTGAAAGCAGCCAATCAATTTATAGAATCACTTTGTGTGTGAGTGTGGGTGTGTTATTTTTTCCTCTTTCTCTCACTTGTTAGTTCTAAACCTTTTTTAGGATGTTTTGCAGTCACATTTTGCTGAAACTGAGGATAACCTTGTAATCTTTGTGCTAGGTTAGTTGGCATGATGTAATTTTGGGAGTTCCTATTAACAGAGTGACATTACAATAGACACTTGAATTGCCTTTTTTTTTTTTCTTCTTTTCTTTTCCAATGTAATTGTGTCGAGCCACCACAGGCACATATGTTTTTCATTTTCTTATTGTGTGAAAATCAGGATTAGTCTGAAATAAAAATGCATAAATTGAGCAGAATTGAGTTTCCTGTCACAGTTAGTTAATATATTAAAGTATGCATGTTTTTTGTAACTGCACTGACATCCTCAGTAAAATGTGATTCAGTTCTGTTTAAAAAAAAAAAAAAAAAATCAAAATTATAAAATGAATAAAATGGTGCCAAAAGTTTTGCATGTTGCTGTTGGTCACACTTTCTGTATTGTTTATTTAATTTCCCCCCCTCCACGACGTTTGCCTACTACTTCCACTATGGTCCCGTTTTTGTTTTTTGTTTGCTTTTTTTGTTTGTTTTGCTTATTTATTTATTTTTGTCAGTGATTTTAAGTAGACCTCTCAACGTGCTGAGACCGTGTTTGAAAGTGAGCACCCCCTCCCCTTCTTTCTAGATAAATTCTGGTATCATGGCTTTATACTGACTTTTCAAATCCGCTCTCTCTTAGCTCCGTCTAAGTACTCGTGCCTATGAAAGCAAATTTCAGCAGTTCTGTTTAGTCATTCAGCCATAGTGGGAATTGTTTGGTTGGTGGAAAGTATCCAAAGTATCTGGTCGTGCATCTGTTATTGGCTCTTTGTCATAGTCTAACCACAGTTCTCTCTCCCAGCACTGCCTTTAGCATGTCTCTCGTATGAGAAGTGCCCTCGACACACCACCAATTTAAATTTTTTTGTTGTTAATTTCTTAAATCCCTTCTGCAAAATTTGGCATGCCCATTTTTCATTAGACGTTATTTCAACATTAGATTGCAAGCAAAAAAACAAACATTACTAACTAATCTAATTGGGTTTGACGTTGAGATTTCTTTTGGCATTTTCTATTTAGATTTTAAGCTGCTGTTTGTGAGTTTAAATGTACTCTGAAAAATTACCTGTGGGATGTTTGTCATTATTGGTACAGAGTGATTGTATTTAATAGTAAAAAAAAAAAAATTGTACAGTTTTTGCCTTTTTCTACTTCCAAGTTCTGTTTCACAATGTGAATTTTAATCCTAACACATGGAGCCACGTAGAACTTGCCACCATGACCAAACATAAGCCTGTACAAATTAAGGAAATAATTCTATAAAGCAGCCTTCAAAATGAATTAAAACCTTTTTCTTTTCTTTTTTTGTTTTGGTTTGTCTTTTTAAATTATGGTTTTCATTGGAATTGTAGAGTGAGGAGTTAATTATATGTCTAGAGGAGTGGCTTTTTTCCTGAATGTTTTTTGTTGAGGTTTATTTAAAATGTGATGGTGGTTAAGACTTTCATGCTACTGTCTCCACAGAAATATAGCAACGTGCACACCCAGCAAGAAGTCATTTTGTAGTTTATCTTTGGTCGGGTTGTTTGTCTGATTAAACAAAAAAAAAAAAAAAAAAGATTTACACCTCTCTGTGTCTGAAGCTTACTTTTGTTTTTACTCAGTTATTTCTTTTATTCATTACTTTTGAGTAGGTGGGATCAAAATTTGATAAATTTTAAGGTTAAATATGCCTGTGTGCTCGCATACGTCCTTTACAGAAGAGGGAGAAAACCTCAAGTTAATAGAACCCAACTTTTTTCTGAGCAGTTTTGGGCCATTCCTGTTGTTCAGTTTATCGTAAATTAAAATTTCACGCAATGTAAACCTTAACAAAAATGAAGGACGTTTTTTTCTTTGGACAGCTCCCACTCTGTCTCTAAAACATGCATCTCAGTTTTCAGAGATTAAGTGAACATGCTATAGCATGTATTGTGGAATTTGATTAAGACATTGCACCTCATGACACTTACTAGCCAGAACAAATGAGTGACAGATAAGATAGCTCAGTCTTAAGGGCTAGGTTAGCTTTCACTTGGTTGTTGGCTTTCGGGTGCCGAGGTTCCTGGAACAGAACAGACTCTGACAGAGTAAAGGTTTTAGATTTTTTTTTGTAACTGGTATATGGCCCATAAACCTTGTGAATGGTTAGGGTTAAGCTTATGTAGGCTATTAGAAGTAAGAACGACCCTGAGAATTTTTGCCAATGAGAAAAAATAAAAAATAATACAGCTAACATTACAACTATCTACAATTGGTGTATGTCAACTCATTACTTTCAATAGTGTAAATAAAATATTGGTTCAAGATATACCACAGGGGCCTTTGTCAGTTGGAGGATGTATAGTTTTATTAATTTTTTTTTAAATAAAATATTTCTTTTTAATAAATTAATGTAATCAGAAAATATCTAATTAGCTTTTTCAAAAATAGCATGTTGTTCACACAAGTTTTATATCTAGCCATGCTGATGCTGTGCAGGATCGAGCAACAGAAAGGCACAACAACTTTAGCAAATAGCTACGGCTGCTGAAATCACAGCATCTGCAGGATTCTGCGGAAATGCAGCAAAACTCCCACTTGATGAAAATCTAAATATTTACCTGGAGTGCTTTGATGTTAAATGCTGTTATAAAGCATCAGCATTGTTCAGTGTTAATGTGATGGGAGCCAGATACACAAACAGTTCAATGCCTCTGAAAGTTCACTCATGGAATGTTGTTACATGAAATGGATATAAATTACCTGATGCATAAACAGTTGTGTGTTTATGATAGGAACTTTTAGCCAAAACCATGATTTAAAACCTATTCCTTAGGTGCGTAAAGGTGGTGTAAAGCGAAAGGTACCAGCAGTAAAGTAGTCTGATATGGATTTAACATTACATATACAAAAATATGTAAATAAGATGGCTATATTTGTGTTTATAGTGACCCTTGCTTCCCGTTACCACCACTGTAAAAGAAATCTATACAATTTCACATCAGAACACTGCCTAGGTGTGGATATGTGGAGTTATTCATTTAACTGTTTATTTGTAAGCATCAATAGTGTCAAATCCTTAAATCTCCATATTGGTGAATTCGGTGTCGTCTGGTTTAACAGCAGCAGCTCGTGTGCGTCCAGCCTTAGCAGACAGAGACTGATCCAGTTGTCTGAGGTTTTCCGCTGCACTACAAGGCTAAAGCTTGCTGTCACGCTTGGAGTGGCTGGTGAGAGGAGCCAGGTGTTTATATTTGGGTGTGATGTTTATATGTACAGAGGCTGTGTATAGATCGTGGTTCACAATTCGATGCAGGTTTGTGCTTTCTTTCTGCAGGTCCTCCAGGCACTTCTCCTCTGGCACAGTGTTGCTCATCTTCCCAGAGTAGTCTGGATTGTTAGGGTACAGGCTGTCACCTACGCATTGACAGACAGGAGGGGAGAAAAATGTCATTATTTTTATGTTGTTTAAAAGAATCACTTCCTCCCTTCGGTCTACTGGCTAGCTATCTCCACAAGAATTATTGTATTAGATGGTAAGCAGTGGACAGCTCTTGTAGCTCCAGAGGTCAGCAACTCAAATGCACTTTGTCCAGTTCCAACAAAAATAGAAATTAAGCCACAATGGATTTTACCAGTGTATGTACAATTTATTGGTGTAGAGATATTGGTGTAGAGTTCAGACAGGTTTTATCCTGGATCATTTGTTCTGTGGTTGGTGTGTTAACTCTTACTGTTACTCACCGTGAAGCCTTCTTTTAATGATTATGCAGAGGAACAGCAGCCTGGGTTAACTTGTCTCGACTAGACTGTTGCATGAACTTGGCCATGCTGTCAGGATTCTGCTTTTTGCAGATATCCACATATATGCAATTCCATCTACGGTTTGGCATTGATCCCGCGTGAATTTTGTTGTTCCAGCTACATTCAGCCCAGCAAACAGTACTCTCAGCCAAAGACGCCTCCTCCTGTGTTGACTGTTTGTCAGGGCTCTGTTTTCATGAATACCCACTTTACGTCATGCAGGCCTGTGATTGGCCGCTTTGCGTCTCATATTTCCTTCTCCTGTAGTGGTAGTAGGCGGTTCTTGGTCACGATAAGTGAAGAAAGGTACAAGACTCTCTCTCTAGAGAGTTTGGCGGTGTGACAGTAATGGCTGAAGGACAAGCGGGCTGGATGTTGTTTAGTGCCATATTCCAAGACCGGAGAAGAGACAGCCTTCAGTAAAGCCTACAGTGCAAAAGCTGCATGTGTTCCATTGATGGTGCTAAAGCTACAATATAAATCAAACTACAGACTTAGATTAGCTCTGCTATAGCAACTTTCCTCACCCATCCTGCAGGATACTGCTTCACAAGAATCTAATATTGTAAATTGTCTCTCACTGTTTAACTTTTGGGCGACTGGGCAGTTTCTTGATACAAATGAAACATGAGGAAACCAGCTCTGGTGGATAAACATGCAATGCAATCTGTCCGTTTGTCTTGCAAAGTTCAACTTAGCTTCTAGCTAGGTCTAACTGTTGCCTGCATTGCTATGTGACTGGTAGTCTGTGTACCGTTCATCAGTGCTCTATAGATAACAAGTATTATCATCATCTACTATGGTAATGGATACAACCGCTGCTTTAGGGCCTACAAGTGATGTACACAAACTGCCAGTGTAACCAGGTCTCAAGACCACAGTCATAACCCTTACCCCTCCCACATGCCCAAGCCTAGTCTCAGTGAAAGCCCATTTCATTCATATGTAAGCACTACAGCTGATTTCAGTTGTGGCTTTGATACCTGAAATCCACAGTCTGTGTAATCCAAACCTCAATGAAGACTTAGATCAGATGTCATCAGTAAACGCTTTGATGGTGACCATTCTGGATTTGCAAGGAAAACTGTGTTTTCTTAATGAATCCCTAATGATTACCTGGTAGGAGTGATATGTAGCAGTCAGTCGCAGGCAGGCGAACAGGTAGCCACTGCTCACAGCCCTCCAGTGATCTCCGTTTGGCAAAGTTATGAAGGTCTTTCAGCAAAGGAAAATGACACATTCGTCCAAGATCATAGAACTGGGGTGGTGCTATCCAAAGCTCCTTGTCCTGGTACCTGCACAGTATTTCCGATGGGGTGGACCACTGTGGGGACGTGGTGAAATAGAAAGCATCAGCATCAGTCACAGACTGTGAAGCCCCTGATAAAATAAGGTTACACAGATAAGGAAATGGTGGTGCAATGCAGATATCTGATATCTGCTTTCATGTGAATATCTGTCCATGCTGATATCCATAGTCGAGCCACATTATTATGACCACTTACTACTTGATTGCCTAAGTTTTGTGGCATTCTCTAAGCCCACTCATTCATGTGGTCCCACCTCGATTATCGTGTTCATTCTATGGATCTTCCCCCAGGCTCCCTCCAGCAGCTGTGGGATGCATTGCAGTCAGCATGTCTCAGCATAGTGACAACCTACCAGGACCTTCTTCCCAGCCCGTCCAGGTACCACGGCATACGGTGGTTACTTTGGATATTACCTGGTGGTCATAATGTGACTCGACTGTGTATAAACACTCATTGAATGTACAAACTGGGACTAAGTCTTCCTGGATCAGCACTGCACTGAAATATAACATTATTTCTGTTACAAATTAATTAAGATATATCGCAGACTGTCATAACTACATTACTATTCTATAAATCAATAACCATTTTCTGACTTTAATGTTTTAAGCAGTCAGATTTGGGTGATTTTTGAGATAAGGTGTTAAGGCAAAACTGAATACTTCAGTTAGCACATTTCTCTCAATTCTGTACATCTAATTTATGCAAATTTATTCCCCCTTTAAGTCCATATGTAGTTATGAGTTAGGAGACGTCTGGTTCCTATCACTGACACAGTGAATACTCCTAACTCTATGAAGTTTCTCTGAATGGCTCTGTTTACATCTCGGCTCAGTCTTGGTCCTGGAGAGCTACCACTGTGCAGAGTTTAGCTAGAACTTAAATCTAGCACACCTGGTCCAGGTAATGAAAGCCTTCTCAGGCATCTGAATGTTACTGGCGGAAGAGCTGGATTTGAACGCTCAGGGACCAGCTTTGAGGGATGAGACGTCTGGTTCCTATAACCGACACACTGAATACTTCTGACTCTGTTTTCATCTAATCCAGGGGGTGCTGAATAGTGGTCGGGGTGATCTAGGACCCTACAGAGTCACACCTGGTCCAGGTAACGAAAGCCTTTACAGTGTAACTGGCATATGAGCATATAGTGCTGGAGATCTACCATCATGCAGAGTTCAGCTAGAAACCATAACTAACACACCTGGTCCAGGTAATGAAGGCCTTCACAGGCATCTGAACGGCAGGTGAGCTGGTTGTGAACTATCCAGGATTGGGCACCCCGTATCTAAACCTTTCAACTATGTAGAGACTTTAAAATTCTGGTGGGCTTCTGCTCTAATTCCATATGTGGCTTTGGAGGTATGAGACTTCTGGTTCCCATCACTGACATGGTGAATACTCCTGACTCTGTTCACATGTATACCAGGGGTGCTCAATCCTGGTTCTGGAGACCTACCATTGTGCAGAGTTTAGCTAGTACCTAGCACACCTGGTCCAGGTAATGAGACATGCATCTGAATGTTACTGGCTGTAAACTGGATGGGAATTCTCCTGGATCGGGCATCCCTGGTTAAATTATTCAATAATGGAGAGATTTCAAAGATTCTGGTGGACGTCCCCTTTGAGTAATACAGTATGAGTGATGTAAGAGCTCGGCTCCCTCCACCAGATAGCCATTAGCCACAAAGACATTAACTCATCACCTTGAATTGAACGATCTCCTTCTGGTCCTGCACTGTCTCCGGGATCTCCTTCAGGCAGCACATGTAGAAGGCGGTATCGTACCTTCTCTGCTTGCCGTAGACCCCAGTGGGAGTCAGCCAGTTTCCCCACTCATGCATGGCCCATATGTTGGGCAAGCAGTCTAGCTCTCTACACATGCGGATGAAATTCGAGGAGTTCTGGATGACCAGGGACCTCCACTCAGCGATCACGCTTCTGTCCCACCGCTCAGTCGGGACCACTGCGGGAGATGACCGAGCCTCATCATCATGGGCCGCCCAGCGGTCAGCCTCCTGGCTGGGCACAACCAGCAGGACCCCTGCCTCCTCGAAGGTCTCCCTCACCGCGCAGATTCTGAAGGCGACGTCCCCCGGGATGGGAGAGCCGAGCCGGGCTCGGTCAGTGGCGAACATGGGCGGCCTCGCATCGAGTGGCTGCTTCACCACCCCGACACCGAAGTTCGGCAGGTTGCGGAAAGACCTGAACAAGTCCGTCCACTCGCCGGAGAAGTCGGACGCCTCCGCCAGGCCGCCCGGGAAGACGTAGGCGTTGGGCATGAAGCCGCTTTTCCCGCTTCGTTTCAGCAGCAGGACTTCGTAGTCGAAGGCGCTCCTCTGAGGGAGGAGGGTCGCGCTGCTCCGCGGAGGCGGCTCACTGACCGGACTGCGCCGCGTTCCCGCTGCGAGGATCACAGTGGCCGCCTCCTTCCAGTGCTTCAGAGTCGTGTTCATCTTCACTCCGGCCCAGCATTACCCAGCACAGCCACCTTTGCTCAATGGAAGTGACCCCTGCTTGCTGTCACTCTGTTCTACTGGTTCTTCTTCTTTGCATCTGTTTTGGTGACTCCAGGGAAAACAGCTCATTACTGCCACCTGCTGTTCAATCTGCAACATGAAATCAATTTAATTATGGATTGCTGGTCATTTCGTGATATATACTTATTATATATATATATATATATGCTTATTACATTAGCATATCGCTTCTATATCCCTTTATTTAATATGTTTAATTAGTATGTATATTAATGCTGTCCTGCTGTAGAGTATTAATCTTAGTCTCACCACAAATGGAGGCACCGTGGTCAGGACCAAGATGAACAATTTGTTGTCACGCGTCACACGTCCTGAAGGCCTGGTGTCACTCCACTTCCACCCCTACCACAAATATTTAAGCTGCATAGGATGGATTATCACAGGACACCATGAGGATGTCTGATGTGTTGTGGTTGGAAACATGGCAGCCCAATCCCCATACTGAGACACTACTTTTGTAGCACAATTAACAAAGCCTATGTCAGTCTAAAAGTATCATCATTTACTGTTCCTGGTAACCTTTATCTTCCTTCCCAACAGCCCTGCAATCTCACACTTCCTTCTTCTTTTGATGACAGGTGTACATATTTATACAGTGGGGCACAAAAGTGTTTAGTCAACCACTGATTGACTGCAAGTCCTCTTTAAGCTCTTCTTTAAGAAGCACCTGTGTGTGTATACATATATATATATATCGTCTCTGTCCAGTGAAAAACACTGTTTTTGTTGATTTTTACTTTAATGCCTTATTTGATCACATGAGCTGCTGTTTACACTGTAAGGAAATTTAATGAAGACTGGAAAGACAGAAATGGCCTAAAACTGCTTGGAATAACTTCCGGTTCCATTGACTTCCATTCAAATTAAATGTGGTTTTTGGCCTCTCCTGTAAAGTTGCCATTTTGGGGATACCTGTTTTTCTTTGGACAGCGACTATATGTATAATATCATCAAAAAGTTCATTTATTTTCGTAATTCAATACAAAAAGTGAAACACATATATAGATTCATTACAAACAGAGCGACCTGTTTCTTTTAATGTTGATTATGGCTTACAGCCAATGAAAACACAAAAGTCACTATCTCAGAAAATTAGAATTTTACATAAGACCAATTGAAAATTTTTTAATTCAGAAATGTTGGCCTACTGAGGAGTATGTACAGTAAATGCACTCAGTACTTGTTCGGGGCTCCTTTTGCACGAAGTGCTGCATCAATGTGGCATGGCATGGAGGCGATCAGCCTGTGTAGCATTGCTGAGGTGTTATGGAAGCCCAGGTTGCTTTGACAGCAGCCTTCAGCTCATCTGCATTGTTGGGTCTGGTGTCTCGCATCTTCCTCTTCACAATACCCTATAGATTCTCTATGTGGTCTAGGCCAGGCGAGTTTGCTGGCCAGTCAAGCACAGTGATACTGTGGTTATTAAACCAGGTACTTGTACTTTTGGCAGTGTGGACAGGTGCCCAGTCCTGCTGGAAAATGAAATTTCCATCTCCAAAAAGCTTGTTGGCAGAGGCAAGCAAGAAGTGCTCTAAAATGTCCTGGTAGACGGCTGCGCTGACTTTGGTCTTGATGTAACAAAGTGGACCTACACCAGCAGATGACATGGCTCCCCAAACCATCACTGACTCTGGAAACTTCACACTAGACCTCAAGCAGCTTGGATTGTGTGCCTCTCCTCTCTTCCTCCAGACAGCAAAATTTACTTTCATCTGAAAACAACACCCTGGACCACTGAGCAGCAGTCCAGTTCTTTTTCTCCTCGGCCCAGGTAAGACGCTTCCGGGGTTGTCTCTTGTCATGAGTGGCTTGAAACAAGGAATGCGACAGTTGTAGCCCATGTCCTGGATACGTCTGTGTGTGGTGGCTCTTGAAGCTCTGACTCCAGCAGCAGTCCACTCTATGTGAATCTCACCCAAATTTTTTGAATGGCCTTGATCTTTTCGAGGCTGCGGTTGTCCCGGTTACTTGTGCACCTTTTTCCACCAGACTCTTTCCAATCAACTTTCCATTAATATGCTTGGATACAGCCAGGCCTACTGAACCAGACTAAGGGGCCATTTTAAACACTTAGGTTTGGTGTTGATTATTGTAATTTAGGAGATAATGACTTTTGGGGCCATAATCATCAACATTCAAAAAATAAACATTTGAAATATATCAATCTGTGTGTAAAATAATATAATATACAACTTTCACTTTTTGTATTGAATTACTGAAATAAATTAACCTTATAATGATATTCTAATTTATTGAGATGCATATGTATGTATGTAAGTATGTGTATGTACAGGGGTTGGACAATGAAACTGAAACACCTGTCATTTTAGTGTGGGAGGTCTCATGGCTAAATTGGACCAGCCTGGTGGCCAATCTTCATTAACTGCACATTGCACCAGTAAGAGCAGAGTGTGAAGGTTCAGTTAGCAGGTAAGAGCACAGTTCTGCTCAAAATACTGCAATGCACACAGCATTATGGGACATACCAGAGTTCAAAAGAGGACAGACTGTTGGTGCACGTCTTGCTGGCGCATCTGTGACCAAGACAGCAAGTCTTTGTGATGTATCGAGAGCCACGGTATCCAGGGTAATGTCAGCATACCACCAAGAAGGACGAACCTCCACCAGCATCCCGTAGTGACCTGGCCACTATCCTGCAAGAAGAATGGCTTAAAATCCCTCTGACCACTGTGCAGGACGCAGTATATGTCATTCCCAAGACCAACTGATGCTGTATTGGCCGCAAAAGGAGGCCCTACACCATACTAATAAATGATTGTGGTCCAAAACCAGGTGTTTCAGTTTCATTGTCCAACCCCTGTATATATATACACACAGGTGCTGGTCATAAAATTAGAATATCATGAAAAAGTTAATACTTTTCATGTTCATTCTTTTCAGTTGGCCAACATTTCTAAAATTTTTGTATTGGTCTTAAGTGATATTCTAATTTTCTTATTTAAATTTGGGGTTTTCATTAGTCAGTTATAATCATTAAAATAAAATAAAAAAATAAACACTTGAAATATATCAGTCTGTGTGTAATGAATGAATATAATATACAACTTTCACTTTCTGAATGGAATTACTGAAATAAATAAACTTTTTCATGATTTTTATTTTTCTAATTTTATGACAAGCATCTGTACGTATATATATATATATATATATACACACAACATATTAAATATAACAAAGGCAATGAAATAAAAGCCCAAACATGTGAATAGTAAAAAATAAATTTTCCAATTTTTCCAAAATATTAGTGTTAAACATTTATACACAATTTAACAAGACAGAAAAAATAATTACATGAAATGAATAAACTTGTTTTTCTTTACCTCCACAATCATAAACACAATAAAACAGGTTGTTTTTGTTTCATCAGAGAGACATTGATGCATTTGAACCAATTTCATAATTTCTTTAAATAATAGTAATAACAGGTACGACTCACAAACACTTGCTACATTTCAGAGGCAGTTGTGGAACCTCTGGCGTCCACTGGCTTACTGTATAACTTACTGCATGTTCACTCACATGATAAAATACTTCAGGCAGATTTCATTCACACCCATCATATACTGGCACACGGCAAAAAGCAGGCCTGTACATACGTGTTAGAGTCCCAGTACCGCAGCTCTGCTACCAACGGATGAGAAGCAAGCACGTTGTTATTAACACTAAGTACCGGAGCATGATGGATGCTGCATCACTGTAAACCACTGAAAAGCAGTGCTTCTGTTTCCTAGCCAGCACCACTGAAGGATTTAGCAGCCTTGTTTTAAACACAGCTGACATACTGGAGTCACACAGCGTTAAAACTACTCCCTATCTAGAACACGATCTCCACATGCACACGAGAACCTCATCAGCTCACAAATTACACCGTTCTAGGTCTTTTCGGTGTCCTCGTACATTATAAAACATGCGGCAGAGGGAGCAGCGACTCCGAAACAAACAATAACCATAATAAAACAGAAAATTAACAACATGAAGAATCTGAAAAAATTAAATATAACTTAACCTGCATATTTACATAAATCTACATCACACCTGCTACACATACTGCTTCAGTAGAACCTCTGCATGCTCCATATTCAGCCATTAGCAGTGTTATAAGCATCTGGAGTCTAGAACCCTTTTACAGCATGTCATTTATTTATTATTTATTTATTTATTTATCTGTGTCATTCTTTAGTTATATTATATATATTCTATTTCGCTCCGTATGTTTAACTGTACGTTGACCACTTTTCCAGAGGGACACTCACAATTTAAAGTTGACCACTGAAAAGGTGTGCATGTTCAGTAGTGTGAAAAAGTTTTAACACCCCGATCAGATTGTCTGTTTCATTGATTTCCTAAGGGGAACTAAGCGAACGCCTCCTCTACGGGGAACACACTTATATATCCGATTCTACACGTATTTATGTGCACAGTTTTTATTTATTTGCTGAATTTAACATATTAAAACTGTCATTTAGCTGCTTATCCTTCTGGGTCGCAAGGGGTGTCGAGCCCATCCCAGTGTTCCCTGGGCAGAAGGCATTAATAGCCCTGGACAGGCCATCAGCTCATCACAGATATTGAAAGTTAATTTAAATATATACACTCCAGTCACATTATTATGACCACTTCCCATTTCTGACAGCAGCAGCAAATCACTAATGAATGAAGTCACATGTCATGAGCTGGCTTGGTGGTGTGCGATAGGCACTCCCAACTGTTTTGGGAATGAATCCATCCATCACGTACACCCTTACATGCTGATTGTCTTCCCTGGGGCGGCTGGGACCTTCCAGCAAGACAATGAGACATGTCAGACAGCTTGAAATCTCCAACATCGGTTGGAAGACAATGACCAAAACTTCCAAGTACTACCCTGACCACCTAATTCTCCAGACGTGCACTCAATTGAGCATCTGTGGGACCACCTTGATCGTTGTGTTCACTCTACGGATCCTTCTCCATGCACCCTCCACCCGCTGTGGGACAAACTGCAGTCAGCATGGCTACAGATAGCTGGACCTTCCTGAGTCACTCCCAGCCCGTCTAGCTGCTGTCCGTGCTGCACACAGTGGTTACTCTGGATATTATGGTCATAATAATGTGACATGACTTTGTATTATGTGCCATGACTTTTGCACAAAGCACATTTCGCTTTATTTGTTCCCCAGTATGTTACATTCAGCAAATAAACAACAACAGAGCATCAACATCTAGCTGATGTGTTACCTTACAAGACTTGTCGTTTTACTTTCACTAAATGAGGGCGGCCTTGTGGACCAGAACTGAGAGGGATACAGTTGTAGGGGGGCGTTTTGGCCTGTATCCAACTCTAGCTTTCTGGCCAGTCAGTGTTCAGTGTCTTCTTCTTGCTCAGTAAAGGTCCTTCTGGAAATGTGGCGCAGTACATGAAGATGGCAGTGGCAGTCGTCCTCTCGGTGCAGTCAGCTTCCCTTTGTTTCGGTGATTCAGGTGATCATATCTGGCCATTCACACTTACTGTCTGGGGTTCTTCAGTCGGTCTCTGCTGGGACAACTTCCAGCAGCAGCTGCAGATGCATGGTGATGGGTTCTAGAAGCAACACAGGTGAAAGATGACAGTCTGTGCGGTACTTCATTAAATCTAACAACGATACTTGTTTTGAGGAAAGTTAAATCATTCCGTGTCGCTTATTTGTAAACCATATTCCTTTATTGATTTATTCATTTTAAAATGATCTTGATGGTCTGTACTTTTCTTAGGACACACCTTAGCAGTGCAGTCTCCGTTAGAGCCACTGTGTTGATCGGTGCTGTTGTACTCACTCATGATTTTGCGGGTCCAGCCGAATTTGCGGTAGACGAAGGGGTAGTAAAAGATCAGCCCGCTTATGATGAACACCGTGCAGTACAGATACTCGATCTCGGGTTGGTCGATGATCGGAGCCAATACCAGGTAACAGGACACGATCACCACCACAATAGGGATAATAATGGGCACCTGTGAGGCAGAAACATCAGGAACTCAAGTCAGTTTGATGCTGGTAAAGTCAACCAGCCTTATTAGCATGTCTCTGGTGTTATTAGGCAAAATTAATTATAGCGTAGCAGTTTAATTCCCAGGGCAAGTCATTGGACGTCTTTGTGATGTTCGCCTACTACTTTATAGCAAATATGTTTTAATGAATTGTGCGACTGTGTCCTAATTTTTATGGAAAATAACACTAATTTTTACATTTTTTTGTTTTTTAAATGATATATAAAAATCTGCAAAATTATAAAAATTATTTGTAAAATAACAAGCCGACTGTTATTTTCAGTACTATCACCAAAATAACAAATTATCTGTATGTCTTGGGGTTTTTTTTACAGTATAATTCAGATATTATTTATACAGGACTTTTTTTGATATCTTAAATTACATACAAATTCACATAAATGAGACTTATTATCTGTAATTAAATATGCAGCACATTATGTAAAGGTTTATATGCATATTAGCAATTGAATTACTTTCTTTGTAATTTAAAGGTAAATCTTATTACGTAAACTAAAAGACAAATATCATCACAGTCCAAAGAAAAACAGGTATCTCCAAAAAAGCAACTTTACACCTAATTTAATTAATTCTAATGTAAGTCAATGGAGCCAGACTTTTACCAAGTGATTTTTGAAATTCACACACACTGTAAACAGCAGCTCATGTGATCAAATGAAACATAAAGGTAAAAATGGTCAAAAATGGAGACACATGTTTTTCATTGGACAGCGACGATATCCTCATTCACACATACACACACACACAGACACACACACACAGACACACACACACACGCAAACACACACACACAAACACACCCACACCCACACACACACACGCAAACACACACAGACACACACGCACACACACACACACACAAACACACACACACACACACACACACAAACACACACGCAAAAACACATACAAACAAACACACACACACTCACACACACACACACTCACACAAACACACACACACACACGCAAACACACACACACGCAAACACACGCAAACACACACGCACACACACACACACACAAACCTTACTAAAGGTTTTGCAGATTTGATTTTACAGTTTTTCCTGAATTGTTTTGATCAGACTCCCACACTGTCTTGTAAAATGACAGTATTACACTGGCAGCACTGACTCCTGGCCTCATCTATGTTTGCATATTGTTTTATTCAGCCCTCTTTGTTCTCGCATCCCCCACTGGTCTACCTCCTATGGTGTCTTTACTGTGCCGAGATTATTGGCCAAACTGTGTTGTTTACTGTGCAAGTTGATCTCACAAAAGTTTATGTAAGGAGTTCATGGATTATAGAAATCCATCTAGTGAATGTTAGGAGTTCACTAGCTCAATCTTCCCACAACCAATACAACTACATTTTAGCCCTGGCCAAAAACCACAGGCTGCTACTTTACTGTTTTTACAATAAAGGTGTTTGTTTGTATGACTGTAATAATTCAGTAATAAAACTGGAAAATAAAGGCTGTAATCTGAAAAAAATGATTGACATTTTCTGTAAATCTATTGTTTTAGTACTTTTTTTAAAAGTAGAATCTTTTTATTTTCGACTTTTCTCTTTTTATCCACCTTAAATGGAGCAGCAGTTGCAGTCTGCTTGTCTTACAGATGGGGTAATCCTCCGTAGTGCATCTACGTCAGTGCCTCTATGCACAATTTAAGGTGGCACAGAAAAATCCAAACTAGGAACTGGCAAACAGGAAGCTGGTTAATGCCTCATATTAAAAATATGGTGTCCTAACCAGTAAATGTTACCAGCATTAAATTAATAATTAGGATACTTGGATAGCGCAGGATTAGTTTATCAGGGAACTGAGTCTGTATGAACACATCCTTGAACTGTTTGAACCTCTCATGGTCACATGGTCATAACTAATGTTAATGCACATTTGATATGGCTTTCATAGGTCATAAGGGATTCGCTCTGATGTTATAAACACTGTGCAGTGCACCAACACACTACTTACAGTACACTAACACATACCCTAGATACACTGTCCAACACTGGTAGATAAGCACTGGAAAGGAATGAGGTCATGAGCTGAATAACACTGTGTCCTGGAATAAGAAAAGAGCAGCCCTGTTCTTACCTTCACAGGCCTCTCTAACTCCTTCCTTGTGAAGCGCATGACAATGAGAGCGAGGGCTGTCAGACCATAGAAAGCCCACTGAGCGAAGCTGAAGTAGTTAATCAGGGTGTTGATGTCTGCTGGCATCACGTAGATGATGGACAGAATGCCCTGCATGTAAAGTGATAACCGGATTAGGACAATATGACCCTATTTAGATCAAACAGGGTATTTTCTCTAGCCCTGACTGCAGCATGTTGGCCTGAACACATGGATTAGCATCTTCTAGCACACTGGTTCCCAACCTGGTCCTCTGGGACCCTTCAGACAGTCCACTGTTTGGCAGCAACCCAAGCACACAGAGACGGAGGGGAATTGTGAACTCTCGGGGGGCTCCGAAGGCCATGTTGGGAACCACTGTTCTAGGGCCTACTGATGAGCTTAATTCAGTTACAGCGTTCGCTGAATAAGACACATATTCAGAGCAGGGAATCTGTTTCAAACCAGCGTCTTACATTGAAGATGAGAGCCGGAGAAGGAGTGAAATATTTCGGACTGATGTAGGAAAGGATCTTCACCATGTGGCCTTCTCGTCCAGCTACATAGGTCAGCCTTAACAATGCACACAGACACAAGATTGCATCAGTGGTGTGTATGGTATTTCAGGTTGTTGCTAAGGTGTTGATAGGCTGTTACTATGGCCTTCCCAGTGGTTGCTAAGATGTTGTTATGCTATACCTGGTGGCTCTTTTGATGTTGCTTGTTATGGTATTCTATGTGTTTGTTAAGGCATTGTTTCATAGGAGTGTTGCTAGGGTATCCCATGTGGCTGTTAAGGTGTTGGTAGGATGTTGCTATGGTATCCCATGTGGATGTTACATTGTTGCTATGTTATCCCAGGTGGTTGTTTGGATTGTTATGGCATCAGGGGCAGTGTTTGTATGTGTATGTGTGTGCAAGTGTTTGTGTGTGTATGTGTATGCATGTATGTAGGTGTGTTTGTGTGTGTGCATGTGTGTGTGCGTATGTATGCATGTGTGTTGTTTTGTGTGTGTATGTATGTGTGTGTGTGTGTGTGTATGTATATGTGTGTGTGTGTGTGTGTGTGTGTGTGTGTGTCGTCACTGTCCAAAGAAAAACAGGTATCTCCAAAATGGCAACTTTACAGGAGAGACCAAAAACCTCATTTAAGTTGAATGGAAGTCAATGGAACCAGACGTCTTTCCATGCAGTTTTGGGCCATTACTGTGGGTCCATTCTTCATGAAATTCACAGCCAGTGTAAACAGCAGCTCATGTGATACAATGAGGCATAAAAGTAAAAATCAACAAAAACGGAGATACATGTTTTTCTTTGGACAGCGACGATATGTGTGTGTATGCTTTTGTATGTGTGTGTGTGTGTGTGTATGCTTTTGTATGTGTGTGTGTGTGTATGTGTGTGTTTGTGTGTATGTGTGTGTGTATGCTTTTGTATGTGTGTGTTTGTGTGTGTGTGTGTGTATGTGTATGTGTATGTGTGTGTGTGTGTGTGTGTGTGTGTGTGTGTGTGTATGTGTATGTGTATGTGTATGTGTATGTGTATGTGTGTGTGTGTGTGTGTGTGTGTGTGTGTGATGTACTTTGTGACACCAGTTGTGAGGGTTAGCTCCGTGTGAATGTACAGTTGTTCCAGCATTAATTTCCTAACTTACCTTCCAGAGGTAAAGCAGCTTCCATTGGCTGCTCCGAAAGTGGAGAAGACCACAAACAGCGGCACCACCCATGAGAGTGGGTAGAGCACTCTATCACCAAAAGTCTGTAGAGCAGAGAAAGCCTTTAAAAAGAGCCGTCCTGAACAATGTGGAGTGTGAAAGGGGGTGATAGGAAAAGACTGGAACAATGGAAAAGGGGCAGCACTAGAAATCCATGATATACAGAGTCATACATGTGGAAGGACTGAAACGCTTGCCAAGTAGTTCGTTGAGAAATCAGGCCTCGTCTGGAACATCCGAGTCAATTCAGTAACAATGTTCCATCTAGCAACAGATCATTTCATCACTGTATACGTGCATGACAACTACACTCACCACAGCAACAGCAGAAGACTGCAGAAGCTCTGTGGGTGTCATCACACTGAAGTAGGCAACATTGACCAGCACATAGCACACTGACACCATAGGAATCCCGATTATGATGGCCAGTGGAAGATTCCTGTCCACAGGGCAGAGAGATGTTCAGCATTACAACACAAAATCCATAAAGGCTACAGTTTGAATAGGCAGCCTCTCAGGCACACTGATGAACTCCATATAGGTTAAATGAGGAGGTCAGGAGGTCATAGGTCAACAACCTTAAAGACAATCCCTAAAAGCTCCTTTATAAGAAAGAGGTAAAAGTATTGCTCTCAATAGTTATAGGAGTCCTCTGTAAGACACTGCTGATACTGAATTTAGAATTTTCCCATGTGTTCCTGCACACACCGGAATTTCACCTCTACATTTAACCCATCCGTGCTGTGGTACATATTAACACACACACTAGGGGGCAGTAAGCACCTCCACGGCATCCAAAACCACTTATCCATGGCCTCCACGACCATTGGGGGGTTAGGTCCCTTGCTCAAGTGTACAGTCATTACCACAGTGCCAGCCTCTGCTGTTGAAAACCATCCTAGTAGCATAATGTACCATCCTAGTACCATCAGCCATCAGGCTCTTCAACTCCTCCCAGCAGGGCCGGAAGAGGGACGAGGAGGACTGCTGAGGACTAATTTCTCTTGTTTAATCAGAAACTTATTTATGCACTATTCACTTTACTGTATATACTGCACATCTTTACCACCTGGACACTCTGACACTTACTGTATATACTGTACATATACTGTACATCTGCACTCCTGGACACTCAACTCCACTTAAATATCATGTTTCTGATGTTAATTCATTCTGTTCATTTATCTGCTGATAACTGCGTCCCTTGCTCATTTATTTATTACTTTTGCACTACAGCCTGTTTTGTACTTCTGTGTATATATTTCTTGCCTCCTTACCAAGTGAGATATATTTATATATTTATATTAACATATCCATAGATAGTGACTCGCTGTATGTATAGTTCTATAGCCTATACCTTAATAGTTAGTAATACTGCTGCCGTTACTGAACATCCCTTTTAGGTTTCTCATACTGCACAACACTGTTTTATTTTTATATTTTTTGTATTATTATGTGTATCTGTGCTGTTCGTTTTTTGTGAAACCGCTACTGGCTGCTAAATTTCCTTCGGGATCAATAAAGTATCTATCTATCTATCTATCTATCTATCTAATGCCACAACCCCCCTATTAAACTACACTCATCATCAAAAAACAGATGCACAAATAGCTGCACCCAGAAGGAATGAGCTGACAGGAATGAGCTTTGGTGGGTAGGTCTGACATCGTGAGACATGCAAATGATGAGAGTTTCGCACTCGGCCACACAGGTGAAGTAAGCCTGCACCTGACTGACCCAACAGATACAATTGTGGACTTTCAGCGAGCAGTGATGTCCTCCATGAGTCATCTGGTTAGTGCAGCACCATTGCCAGACAGCTGCACCACGCAGGACTACATGCACACAGACCGTTACAATGGCTGCCCTTATCGTCACGTCAGAATTACCAAAGACTGCAGTGGTGTGGTGCCAGACTGTCATGAAGTGACTCAGAATGGCAGCGGGTCATCTTCAGTGACGAGTCCCGCTTTAGTCTTGGTGGAGATGCACAACGAATCTGTGTGTGTGGGCACCGTGGTCAGCACCAAGATGAATGGTTTGTTGTCACACGTTACCTTCACCTCTACCGCACCCTTTGCAGGAACTGTGTGAGGATATTCTAGCTGCATGGGGTGGATTATCACAGGACACCATTAGAAACCTCTACAGCTCCATACCGAGAGACAGACTTCTGTATGTGTAGCTCAATAAATATTGATCATATCAGTCTAAATGTATCATCAGTTATTGATCCTGGTGACCTTTATCTTCCTTCCCAACACCACCGCACTCCGACACTTCCTTCTGCAGCTATTCTTTGACAAAATAACAAAAACAAACTCTTGGACAGTCATGAAATCCAGAAAAACTAGAGTGCAGTAGGAGGCATACGTGTATTCTTCTAGATATATTAAAAATCTGAGGCCAGTTGTTTTCTGTGTAGAGAGTTTTTGAGCCATTTCTTGCCATTTGTGATTTTACACACAGAGGAATTTGTTTTAACCCATCCATGAAGCTAAACGCCCACATACACACACTACTGAACACACACACACTAAAGAGCAGTGAGCACACTTGCCCAGAGCGGTGAGCAGCCCTATCCATGGCGGCCAGGAAGTGATTGTGGGGTTAGGTGCCTTGCTCAAGGGCACTTCAGTCGTTACTGTTGGTTCGGTGATTGGACTGGCAGCCCTCCAGTTATCAGGCTGGGTCTTTATTTATATTCTGATGTTGTGTAGCGTTGCTACTGTTAAAAGTACATGTACTGCAAAGATAAAAACACTTTCATGACTTGCTCCACAGTACATTACTACCCGATTAGTGATGATACTGATATGACTTACCGGTACGGGTCCTTCAGCTCCTCTGTTATGAAGTTGAGCTGATTCCTGTTGAAGACAGAAATCTGATAAACCTTGTGTACTGTAAGAACCTGGCTAATATTTGGTGGCTCACTTTCATAAGGTTCTTTGAGGGGAAACGAGGGGACAGAGATTTAGTCTCTGCCGAGGCTTGATGGCCACTGGATGGCAGACTAAAGCTTATATTCACATGATGTTTGGCTTCACAAGAACCAGCTTAACAGACTCATAGACTGTGAGGAAACTTCAGCTCCTGATTTCCTGTTGATTCTAGTCTCCACAATCAGCCAATAAATTGACTTACCACCCATCATAAGCCCAGAGGCCGTTGTAAAAGGCCAGTCCGATGGCACCAAATGAAGTTGACCCTCCTTCAAACGTATTAATGAGATTCTGTGTATTGCCTGAAAGCAAGGAGATAAATGATGTACGACAGATTCAGATCTCTACAAGACATTTAATCAGCTGCCTCAAAATCCCTGACTAACTACAGAACAGAAATACAGGAGGAAATGAGCTTAGCTACATTACAGCTGCTGTATTTGACTGAATGCTAATTGGTTAGGGGCGTCAGTCACAGTTCTGCAGTTAATTGGTTGCTTTGGTAGCAGAGTGTGTGCAGACCTTGGGCCAGCTTAACGATTCCTGATACCACAATGACGATGATGATGAGGAGTTTGGCACCCGTGAAGAAATTCTGAACATAGCTGGCGAGCTTCACGCTGAGGCAGTTCACCAGCGTAATTAGTACTGTGGAACAATAAAAGAGGGAGGGGGAATTAGCTAGAACAAGCTCAGGCACAATCACAGGCAAGTCAATGTGCAGAAACTCAGATCACTATGTGTAGAAAATAACACAGGATAAAACAGATTTATGGGAATATATATATATATATGGGAATATATGGGAACATATACTGGAGCAGGTGTCAGATTCTATCAGCCCAGGTAAAAATGAAGTACAGTTTAATATACTAATAAACCATTTTAATATCAGCAAATACATTTCAAGTACATCAGTGCTATGTGTGCTAAATACATATACATATATATTACATATTTAATAATAACAAGGACATGTGACCTCAGTAATACTTTAGTGTGCTTAGTGTAAGTATATAAGTATATATAATTTACTAGAAATGTACTTTGATATAAACTTAAGTAAATTTATCTCAATGCTGCCTTAAAATAACACAGTTAAGTATAATCAGTTCTACTATTTTAACTGAACTGCTGACCATATTTAGGAGACAAGGCACATAGTATATGAAAATAGCACACTTTCAGGTTAAATGAAGTGTAATTAAGTTTACTTTCTTTTCTGCTGGGATGCTCAATATAAAATGTAAAGCATCCAAGAAATCGTCCTACACTTCGTTACTGCAAATGGAAATTTAGATATTTCACAACTCAAATAGCTTAACTGTAGTTAAGTTAGGACAGTATGTGAACAGAATTTTACCGTATTACCTTAATTAACTTTACTGTGTAAGTTTTAGGTGATTTAAAAAAAAATTTAGTTATCTCCTTCTTTATGGTGTATAATTTATGTAAGCCAGTGAATGTTCTGTGCATGAAGGAGAAGGTCAAAAACCACAAGGGAATGACGTTTAACTCCTCAAACCACAATGCCTTAAAAACAGTACATGGATATCACTTCATGGGCTCTAGTTTTAATGTTTTTGGCAGCTGATTTACATTAAAATATTGTTTTTTAACAAAAATGTATAATGTATTAGTTTATATAGTCACATTATTATAATTTAATTAGTGCTAATTTTAGTCTAGTTATAGTCAATTACATTTCTAAAAATAATTGGACTTATTCTCCAGTACAGATTGAAACTAACATTATTTAGTGACTTACAGTAGCCTAGGATTTCCTTACGTGTTGTAAGAGGTAATTGGTTGGGTTTGGGTGCAAGCATGACAGCAGTAGGGTAATTAGATTCATCATCAGGAAAAAAGCTGTGCCCAGAAGGAGGTGTCGGTTTGCGTTGCTTTTAGACTGACATGGGCGATATTTATTGAGCTACACATACAGAAGTAGCGTCTAAGTAGTTGCTAAAGCAGCATGCCAGATGTCTCGGCATGGAGTTCTAGAGGTTCCTAATGGTGTCCTGTGATGGTGTGCCATTAAATTTGACAACAAAGCCCCCATATAGTTGAAAAAAATTCAAAATATTTCAAACTTTCAGAACCAAAGAACTTATAAATACTGTCTTGCTTTTTTGGAACTCTTATGAAGTTTGTACATTCTCGGACGTTTAGTTCTCTGTAAGCAATCATGGCTATTAATATTCATGTAAAGGTCTTACGTACAGATAACAGCTGCAGCCAGGCATTTTTCGATGATGTGAGGCGGTGTGCATCCTGGGTAGAACGGTGTGGAGGCATATCCTGCACAGCTGAGGGCGATGATGGCGAAGGAGGAAGGCTTCAGAACAAAGACGGTGGTCCAGCAGTAAAGGTACCCCAGTACAGGCCCAAAACCTTCTATCAGGTATGGGTACTCGCCACCTGACTTAGTGATCATGGTGCCAAGCTCAGCATAGCAAAGAGCTCCTGTAGCAAAGAGATACACACAAAGTGAGGTATAGAAGTATAAGCAGTACCAAAAGTAAATGGAAATGTAGTGAGTGCTGTGCTCCGGGTTTGTGTTGGACCAATCATAAAAGAGTTCAGTTTGATTCTCAAACACTACTGGAACCATCTGTAAGTATTATCCAGATCAGATATTGTATTAGATCTGTTTATTTAGAAAATCACTAATGACTAATGACTTTCTGTAGGTCACTTGAGGTCATCATATGGTGGTTAACCCATAGGAGCCCAGAGTCATTTCCCCTTAAGGGAAAATAATGAGGGGTCGGTTATAAGATCATAAAAGATCAGTCTTATTATGACAAAGAGGTCACATGGTGTCTTCTGTAAGTATTATAGAGTCATAACACCGGTAGCATATGTCACAACAACAACAATTTCATAACTGGTGTTCCATCATGGTGTTCTAGAAATGGCGTCAGAATGGGTATATGTTATATAGAATATGGGTATATATAATATAGAATATGGTATATGTAATATAGAATATGGTATGTGTAATATAGAATATGGTATGTGTAATATAAAATATGGGTATATGTAATATAGAATATGGTATGTGTAATATAGATATGGGTATATGTAATATAGAATATCGGTGTATGTAATATAGAATATCGGTGTATGTAATATAGAATATGGGTATGTATAATATAGAATATGGGTGTATGTAATATAGAATATGGGTATATGTAATATAGAATATGTATATGTGTTATATAGAATATGTGTATGTGTTATATAGAATATGGGTGTGTGTAATATAGAATATGGTATATCTAATATAGAATATGGGTATATGCAATATAGAATATGGTATGTGTAATATAGAATATGGTATATGTAATATAGAATATGGGTGTGTGTAATATAGAATATGGTATATGTAATATAGAATATGGGTGTGTGTAATATAGAATAGGGGTATATGTAATATAGAATATCGGTGTATGTGATATAGAATATGGGTATATGAACATTAGAGCTCTTAAATAGGTCGAAACCTTATAGGTACAAAAACAAACCTTTAAAAGGAGCTGGTTTTGTCTCTAACTGCACTAACCATCTAACCATCGCCATTTTCTAAATGAGGTCATATGTTCACCAGTTGTCATGACTGTATCCAGGATGTTGGGTATAGGTCACTCAGGGACTCCATATGTTTAGGTGAAGGATAAAGCTGTATAAAGAACTATACAGACGTTTAAAAGGCTTGTGACACATACGTCACCGTGGGTTCTTTTGGGCTAAGTGACACTGGAATGAGGTGGCACTCATCACGGTCAGTAGAGAGTGGGTTTGGCCCTCTGCCAGTCTGTAGCCGTGTTGTCCTATGTGTTTGCTGCTTGCTCACTGTATCTGCCAGTAAAGCTAGAATCCAAACTTCTGTTCCTCACTAAGAACCTGCTGTATGTATATATAAATATATATACACACATACACATATACACACACACACACACATATATATATATATATATATATATATGTTCCACAAATTAGAAACATTGAGTGAAGTAGCACACACACACACACACACACACACACAGAGACTGCATACTGTTCTGTGTCCATATTGAGGTCATTGAGTCCGCTATGGGGGGGTTGTAATGTATTAAACTAAAGAGGATTTCTCACAGGGCTTCTGCGGGAATGCGTGCCCCTGTAATGTGACTTGTGCCGAGTGACGGAAAGCTTCTGAATGAGTGAACATAACTGATTAACCTCCTTGCAAACACAAGTTTACTCTACTCTAATCCCACACTGCACCGACTTCCACCAGCGCTGTGCTGATCAGCAGTTTCCCCAGAAACCCCAGAGAACCCACTGTGGAGCTGACGTTACACAGCTGATTAGCTGATTAGTCCTTCCTGTCTCGTTTGCTGGGGGTTTCACTTCTCCAATCTAAACATACCACCGTGTGATCATGCTATGTTATAGCCGCACAGTGGAGGCAATTCCACATTAATGCCCATGGGTTTGGAATAGGATGTCCAATACACTACCAGTATACACTACCCACTCAACTAACGGGATGGTGTTGGTGGTCTTAAAGACTCTACAGTCTCACACTGAACAGCTACAACTGATGAGAATCTGAGCCAGCCCGTATCCTGATACACCACATCTACTCCTGATGTACACAGTATGATACTCCTCCATATCTCCACCTCTAATATATATTTAGTGGTGTAAAAACTTTGATCTCTTTTTCTGCACAGTGTAAAAGCTCTAGCTCTCCTTTCAGGTTAGTGAATGTTCATAATGGACCGACCAATAGAATCGCTCCAAACCTGCTTAGTAATAAACCTTGTTCTATCAGCTCCACTGCAGGGTAAGGAAGCTGGTTCCTCCTCCTGTAAAGGTCCACTCTGGAGGGGTTTATGGTGGACTGGATTATTCCATGAGAGGGTTTTAAGGTGGACTGTATAATTCCATGAAAGGGTTTTAAGGTGGACTGTATAATTCCATAAGTGCTAGTTTATAGTTTGACATTTTTTATTCTAAAGTAAAGAATTAAGATAAACATTAGGAGAACCTTCTATGAGTAGCCAGAATTCTATTTCCCCATTTATCAAGAATTTTGACAGAACGTTAAGAACAACTGGTGTTTTTAAAACCTGTGAAAAATGTCAGAATCTCAAAAAATTAGGCTTATAAGTTTTTGTTTCCGATAGCAACAAAATACTGTTCATAATAACATTGTAATAACATTGTTATTACATTATGTTTTGAAGTTCAAGATTAAACAACTTCAGTGTCCTGCCCTATTATGAGGTATCATAAACCCACAAATGATATTGTCAATTATCAATCAAAAGTATCATCAAGTGATAAATATAGATTCAGAGTGAGATTAATAACGAGAACGTTTTTGTTTCTTGAATCCTGTAATAAAGATAAAGGCTGTAAATGTGCATATCAAATGTCAATATCAATGTTTAATGCAGGAACGTACATCTGGCTTATGTATAATTATCATATTAGATGTACTGTCTCTCCAACGTCCTTAACAGACCCTGGGCAGAGATTTTACATTTCTGGCATTTAGCTGACGCTCTTATCCAGAGTGACTTACAGGGTTAACCATATACAGGGATGCCAATGTAGTGTTAGGAGTCTTGCTCAAGGACAGGTAGAAACGAGAGCATTGCAGAGAGTCATAAACACAGCCTAGAAGATCATCGGCTGCCCGCTGCCCTGCCTGGAGGACCTGTTCAGCTCCATCCTGAAAGACCTATTTCACCCAGGACATCACCTGTTCGACCTGCTGCCCTCTGGTAAACGCTTAAGGTCAATCATGTCCCGGACAAACAGACTCAGAAACAGTTTTTACCCCAGAGCCATACGGGAACTAAACACTTCCACACACACACACACACACACACACACACACACACACACACATGCCATTGCATTGCTGCTCAATCTGCTCATTGTACACTGTGCAATGACAATAAAGGCATCTTATTGGTGTAGCTCAGTGTAGTCACCCAGACCCGGATTCCAACCCCAATCTCCCACATGTGGTGGTGGCTCCCTGGCGGGTAGTGGTGTTATCCACTGAGCTACACCAACCACAAAGATCCCTTAAAGCCAAGCTTGCGGTGGTGTATACTCACAGTTAATGGCAGCTTCATCTTAAACATGGACATGTAACAAACAAGCTTGGGCTTCACAGTCTCGCAGTTTTCACAGTCATGGAAGATTTGACCTAAAGCCGGCTTAATCACTTTGACTGACTTTGAATTAGAGGCCTTGATAAGCATGCTAAGTTTTACAGTTTGAGTTTACTCGGGTTACAGGGATAGACTGCTTTCATACACACTTATAATAAACTATATCGCTTATTTAGTAATGCAAAATTTACAAATCTACTACACAAATAATAAGACCGCCTGAAACCGGCCCAGAAACCCGGTATTGTGTTTGAGTTAGGTAGCAGACCTGTGCTATGAATATGGCCGTACAAATCACTAACTATAAAAGTCAGGTGCTTTTTGTAAACAAGGGAAAGGCAGTAATGTGTCAAAGATAGCACTTAAGCCCACTTAAAATCATATCAGCAATGAAAATGAAAGACACCATGAAAGGAGTAAACGAGAGGTAGAATAAGAACTAAAAATAGCCAGTAAATGCTAATCAGAATATATACTATAAACTATATACTCACTTTATATTTTAATATAAACATATTTTTCTACTTCCTGTTTGGAGACATTGAAAAATTAAAAGCTTTTTGTTTCTGAATGGTTGTCTTTTCTGTCATACTTCAATAAAATTCAGTTTTTATTAGATTTTTGTGTATTTTTTGGTTTGGTTATATGCTGCCTATAATGTAAACTCCATACCATCCCATAATTAATGGGATTATTAATTTGATGATTAGTAATACTGCTGTTATTATTCTCTGGCAATATGTATGCTTATTTCTATCAAAAAGGATAATAATAATTGTTAAAAATTGAAATTTAACTCTTTTTGATTTGTTTCTTTTGTTTCTTAAGAAACAAGTGGGTGAAATTTGTCATTCTTTAGATTCCACTTCCTTTCATGTCTCCACCTGCAAATGGACAGCTCTGCTGCAGATTTCATATCTCCACATCTATAACTGCTCAATAGCAGATCCAGATAATGTGCCTGTCAGCAGTGTTTATGTTTTATCTGTTTTATCGTTCCAGTTTGGTGGATTCGGGTCCAACCCTCCTGCTGTTAGCCTGCTGTGTTGAGTTCAAGCGCCTGGACAGCATTTTAGTGCCTTCCATTGGAGAAGAGACTTTGTTTGTGGAATCTGTATGCTTATACGACCTTTTACAGTGCCATCACCAGCACGATATTGTAAAATGACACTGTAAAAATGCCATTGCTTGTTATAATTGTACTGCTATCATTTTATTGTTACTATCACGTCATTTTGCACATTGGCAAAACTGTATATAACCGGTCAATAAAGCCACTTGGAACTTGAACTTAGAGAATATTATTGTCTTTAAAATGTCAGCGGGGATTAAACCAACTTAAACTTTACCCCCTCTTCAGCGAGCAGATAAATAAATAGCTCACTCATATAAGAATAAGAAACAGATATTGAGACTACCCCCAATCCTAGCCCCCTGTTTGATAAAGGTAGCCAGACTTTGGAATAAAAGCCTTTTTAAGCCTCAGGTGCAAAATGCTGAACTGCAGCTCTCTGTTCATGTGTCTGATGCTACAGAAATTTTACCACCTGGTTTCCTTAAAAAGGGACGATGGACCAGGTCTTTGTCCAGCAACACTATATATAGATAGACTATATATATATATATATATATATATATATATATATATATATTCTTATAGTAGCTGTAGGTTGCTGTAGTGTAATGTGCAACACCTCCACTGGACATGCCCCCTACACTACATTGAGCACTACAGAGAACTCTTTCCCCAACAGGTAAACTCTTACAGATTTGCTGCACTAACAGCTTTGCACCGAGTCTAATATAATTATTCAGCACAGAGAACACGAGATAGAGACACATTCATTGAGCAATTCATTGCATATCAACAGCAGCTAATTATTTTAGCTACCCTTTTAGTCATTGTGAATCCAGGCATTGGTTTACCCAGACACAGTCACCCTGGTTAACAGCCCATTCTGCTAAGAGGTGCATTAAACATCCTGCCTAGTTCTATGGACCCTACCAATACAAGGTCTACAGGAGCACCAAGTGTGTGTTGTGTTGTAGAGTTTGTTTCAGCACCTTCCTAGACATCAGACACCTCCTAATATCTAAATCTACATTCCACACATTTGTAAATAATGAGAAAACTTGACATTAGGCAATAATGCTGTGTAGATTTTTAAATCTTCCCAGTCCCTTACTTTCTAGCAGACCAGTAAAGCATAACCAGTCTGTTTTTGGGAATTGGAGTTTCCATATTGCAGGACATGTCGCTGTCCAAAGACAAACATGTGTCTCCATTTTTGTCCATTTGTACTTTTGTTACACTGTGCGAGAACTTCTTGATATATGGACCAACAGAAATGGCCCAGAATGTATTATATGTATGTATATTCATTAGGTATTTTTACATACAGCACTTTGGTGATCGCAGACTGTTTAAAGAGTGCTTTATAAATAAAGTTTACTGACTTCCTTACTTACATTAGCATTAACATAGCTTTTCACCCTCTCCTGTAAAGTTGCCAGTTGATAGCAATGATATACTGTCCGCTCACCAAGATAATATCACCCACTAATAAAGCCCCTCACAACCAACTTTTAGCTTGGTTGCTAAGTGCTAGACTGAACCTGCTGTGTGCTAATGAAAATGAAAGGTCCTCAGCTGGTGTTGTATGTATTTGTAACAGGCTGACGTTGGACACTATCGGAGTTTGACCAGTCTGCTCCGGTGTGCCTTGTGTTCTTTACTAACCTAGAGTGGCCAGCACCCCGCACGCTGCCCACACCAACAGGCATGGCCCCACCGCCCCCGTTCCATCAAGGACGGCTTTGGGAGAGATGAAGATGCCCGAGCCGATCATCGTCCCCACAATCAGACAGATCCCGCTAATCAGGCCCACCTAAAGCATACAGAGCAAAACAACACAAACAAGAGGGACCATGAGATTTAAGACTAGCCTTCCAGAATACAGTACAAGAGCTGCAGAGGTTCTTTAATACAGGAGCTCATTGTTTTGGTCTAGATGGGTTAGGGCTGGGACACCTTATCGATTTTGGTCATTAAGCATTAACCACTGCCATAGAGGCTATAAGAGTAATACACCATTGGTCCTTATTCACCTGTATGAATACTGTGAGGATCAATCTGTTATCTTAAACTCAGCTCTAGGTTTACTTCAGCTACCCCACAGCAGTGAGGTGCTCTGTGCACCATGTGTCACGCTGGAGTGCTGGCAGAAATAGCACATTTAATGCTTAATTAGAGAGTACTGTTATTGGGGTTATTGTCATGGGGTCATTTCACACCTAGTAGATTATTATAGTTCCAACACGCTGTAACCTTCACATCAGGTCCAATGTGCTGTTTGACTTAGCGCTGAAAAATGCAGGAAGAAGTTAAAGTGGTTGCTGTAGCGCAGTGGGCGACACCTCCATGCACCCTACACTACACTGAGCAAAACTCCCAACAACACTCCTTCACCTGACTCTGTAATAAAAGTCAAATTGTACGACGCTCTGGCTAAGAGTGTGGGCCAAATGCTGTAAACGTAAAGAACCTTGGTTCGTGCCGCATTAACACCATCAAAGCTCTGCAGCCTGTACACAGCGCAAGGAATTCTGTCAACTCACACATGAAAGCTGAAGCTCTGCTCAAAGTTCTGAGCAATAAAACGAGTGAACAAACTCCAACAGCAACAACGAGCTCTGATGTTAAAGACCACATTAGCATTAAATGTTAATGCTTGACAGACAGATTTTGTCCAAGTGTGCCAATGTAACGAGGCTCTGTTGACTCTTTTTGCGTAGACGGAAACTGGCCAGGCTTTCCAGCGAATGGTTGGCGGCTCATAAGACTTCCCTATTAGTGCAGATAGAAATCAACAAGCCGTTTCCCAAAACTTAAAACAGTCCGGGATTAGATTAGAACAAAGAGATGGTGACAGGTAGTACCAGGAGACCCCGTGCAAATGTGTCACACAGACAGACACACACACACACACAGAGTCTGGGAAAAATCCTAATAAACGAGAACATTGTTAAGATTCCAAGCCAGCCAAGGTCACATTCTAGCTCCTCTTTCTCTCCAGCACACTCACATCTTTCTGCAGCATGGTGGTTTTAACTTCCTCCTCATTCGGCTTGTTTATGGAGCCCACGCTGTGAGCGATGCTGCCATTGCGGGTGTCCTTCCGCTGCTTCAGGTCTTTTTCGTCCATCGTGTCTGCAAATTTGGAGAGTAAACTTAAAAATTTTGGTTTGGAGAACACATGCTCATACACTTTTGCTGGTGTTGTTGAGTACCACTTCAAAATTTCAATTTTCAATTGGAACACACTCAAAAAGGCTTGTGATGGTCAAAAATAAGAGCGAAAAGTTCATGGAATATTCAAGTTACACAATTTACACAATAAGCAGGTGAGTTGCTATCAAAATCTCAGGGTTTGCAAGCAAAGACGGGCCATGGCTCACCACTTTGTAACAATCTTTGGGAGAGATTTGCCAAACTGCTAAAAAAAAAAACAATTTCAAACTTTGAAATTCAAACTTTGAAAACGAATTTAAAACTTTGACCCTATCCTACATAATATTCTCAAAAGATTCTTGGAATCCAGAGAAATCTCCCCGGCATCCGGAGTAATGCCTTGAGTTGATGCCTTGTATATCATCGCTGTCCAATGAAACGCAGGTATCTCCAAAATGGCAACTTCACAGGAGAGGCCAAACCCCTAAAGTAATCTAAATGCAAGTCAATCGAACCATAAACTTTATCCAATCGGATTTGAGCTATTTCTGTTGGTCCATTCCTCATGAAATTTTCCCACAACATAAAATGGTAAGTGCTGTGTTCAAACGATGCAAAAAAGTCAAAATCAACAAAAATGGAGATACATGTTTTTCATTGGACCAAAGTAAAACAGGTATCTCCAAAATCGCCACTTTACAGGAGAGCCCAAAAACCTCATTTGAGTTGAATGGTAGTGAATGGGACCAGACGTTTTTTCCAAGCAGCTTTGGGCCATTTCTATTGGTCGATTCTTTATGAAATTTCCACATGGTGTAGGCAGCAGCTCACGTGACCAAATGAGATATAAAAGTAAAATTCAGCAAAAATGGAGATACATGTTTTTCTTTGGACAGCGACGTTATACATATGTGAATGTCCTCTTGACATGGAGGTGCATGTTGGGATTTTAAAGAGACACATGCAGCCACCAAGACCTGGTTTTCCTGGGAAGTCCATGGTTGTTTCAACAAAATGTTTCCATGCATCCTACATACACACACGCTACAGATGCTACAACAGTGTAGCTGCATAGAAACAGAGTGTGTGCTTGACTGGCCTGCCTGCAGTCCAGATCTGCCTCCTATGGAAAACGTGTGGTGAATCAGACAATGAGCATGGAAAGCTGAAGCAAGCCAGCAGTAAACGAGATTTGAGATTTTGAGAGATTTGCTGCAAAATCTAAATCCCAATTCTCTTTATACTTTTTAGTTTAATAATGGTTTAAGAGAATTAACAAACTTACAAAACTCTCGACCAAATGTCCCAATCTTTACAGGAAACTGTGTTTATATATTCATTAATAAGCATGAACAAAGATATGTTCTATAAGGTATTAGATATAAGGTATAAGATATAAGGTTATGGTTTTAGGACAAAGACCTAACAGCGACATATTCAGACACTATAATCAGATAATCATGGAAATTTTAAGTTTGTAATTGTCAAAAAGTTTTATGTATTTACGGTTGTTTCTGATCCTTTTCCTTTATAAATTCCAATTCCCAAACATATCTCTGTTGATGTCTTACATACATGCTTTCTTCATATTCATATGTACAAACTGAAAACACACGCAAGTTCCTCTGAAGTGGATTTCTGCACTGGAATTCTTTGAATCAACTGAAACTAAAGTGTCTGTAAATCAAACAGGTTTCTTTTTAAGTTAAACCGTAACTCATTTGTTGAAACATTACAAAGTCACTTCACAACATTTCACAGACACCTTTGACCGAACACGAAGCAGGGAACGTTAATAGTGATGGTCAGAGCAATGGCTATTGTCCTCCTCTGTCTTCCGTGCCACTGTATCTTGCTTTGATTGCCATACGATAATGATTTTACACTCCCTCTCATTGTCATCTACTATCTAACAATCCGTCTTTAAATGACCTCCATAAAATGGAGCGGTGGGGGTAATTTTAGCGTCATGATGAAAGCCCTGATTTCAGCATCCCCTGCATCATGCGTACTGTACTGATGCCAATATTGATAGCTTGGCATGAAATGGCGCGGCACTGCTTTGTTGTCATCGAGAGTTTTTTTAGGCAGCGTGGAATAAAAACAAATGTCCCTAAGATGTCTCTACAAAAGAGGCATTAGGGACAAACGAAAAGCCGTTTAATAAATGAGAACATGCTGGAACTGTAGTAAACAGACTAATCCGACGCAAAGCCAGAGATTAGAATTTAACTGAACAAATGTTTAACAAAATATCAGGATGTAAGAGCTTCAATCTAGCATTCATTAACCCTACACATCCCTGCTGTCAGAGCAAAACCTCATATCTCCACAATCATAACTTTAGAGGTGAAGGAGAAAACAAGCTTTACTGTTAATGCAAGTCAATGGACTCACACCAACAGAGACATATGGAGGTCATTATGGGATATCTCTTTTGGTACGTTGATCATGAAATTTACACACAGTGTAAAAAACAATAGGTATTTTCTTATAATGTCAAAAACTGAGGACAAGAAAAATTGGAGACAAAACTGGAGATACAAGTTTGTGTTTAGACAGCAGTGATACATCTCTTTACCACTATGGCATTTCAGTATCCATACTTACATTTGCGAGTCATGACTTCCTTCTGATACGGCTGAAATGTCCAACGTTAGGCCTTTTATGAATGACGGTAGATGAATCTGTAATACAAGAAAGACTTTTAGGAATGAATGCATATATCCTGGGAGCTTCCATAGGCCAGCCTTCTTGATAGAGGAACTGATCTGCATAGGTTCCTCATATCCTCATACATTTATGACGAACTTGTGAATAGCAGTTTTCAGTGCTAAGTGTAATTAAATTATTTTAATACAAAGTTTGTTCAATTTAATAAACTCTGGTTTAAACTGACCAACGCTAACACAATTCGGAAACAACACAGCTAGTCTCCCAACCAAATGCCATGTAAACGCCTAAATCCACTGCTTATCCCTTAACAAGAAAGGAACGCCGAACCTCAGAGCAGTCCTCTCTGCATTCTGCATGCCGGATCTCCACGCAAGTGCAGGTTTGTGGCTTCCTTACTTCTGATCCATCCTTCTATTGATGTTTGATAACAGTTAAGAAGAGGTGGAACCCTCTCTGCTGGCTCGCCGGACTCTGATTCCATTGGAGCAGGTGAGTGCGGCAGGGGGGAGGAGATTGGCCGGGATTGGCTTGAGATGGAGAGTGCGCTGACCCACACACAATACCTCTTTGACAAAGACACCCGATACCATACGTGCAGAGAGAGAGAGAGCGAGTGAGAAGCAGAGAAGAAAGAAAACATCCAGCAAGCAGTCAGAAAGGAAACGCATGCCAAATTGCAGCATGCAAACAACCTAAGTAGATTCACAACTGGAGACATGCTGCAGTCAGTTTCATGGTCTTGAGATGTAATAGAAATCATAGCTCCAATGAATGTGACACTCCGTCATACGTCCAACATCATGGAAAAAAAAAGACCTGCTCATATAACTGCACCAAAACAGGCATTATTGCCCTTCTCTGAGTGATATTATTCTCTCCCCTTATCAGTGCCCTTGACCTGCCTGGCAACCTCCACGCTTTTATCCAGCAGCTCAACCACAGTGACTGTCCAAACCCATAAACGGGGAAGGTTAAATACTGTCTGTTGAACAGGGAGCCTGAGTAACATCACTGTAGCTCACCAGCCCTCTTTACAGCTCCACAGCTCCTCCACTCTCTTCTGCTCAAAACACAACGGTAAAGTATCAAGCTCTTTTCCATTTGCTCGTTCAAATCATTCATATCTACCATAGCTTCATCTCTGGTCTTCTTCTCATTTCACCAACTCTATGCCAACAAGAATTCATTTCACTGGTATGTGTTATAACCGCTGTCCGAACAACCTTGCATCTCTGATATGGTCATTTAAACCAGGCAGGAAAAAAACATTCCTAACTAGTACAGGAAGTAAAAAGATACATTTCCAAGTAACTTAGAACAATTGTATCAAACTGTTCATCATAAAATGCAAATCATAACACAATGCGAAGAGTGCCTAGAACGTATAAATTATGCCAAAAAGTAAACACTAAAAAAAATTAGATTTGCAGTTTTTGCACAACAGTGTTGTTAACCTCATTGTGGGCTTTAAATAAGGTTTGGGAAAGTTGCAAACCAATATGTAAGAGGGTGGTGGTGTTATCCGCTGAGTGGTTGGTGTAGCTCAGTGGATAACACCACTACCCTCCAGGGAACCACCACCACATGTGGGAGACTAGGGTTCGATTCCTGGTCTAGGTGACTATGCTGTGCTACAACAATAAGAGTCCTTGGGCAAGACTCCTAATACCACACTGACCTACCTGTAATATGATTACCCTTGTAAGTCGCTCTGGATAAGAGCGTCAGCTAAATGCCATAAATGTAAATAAAACTTGATCATCGTCAGATTTCCTTTTTGATTCGGTCTAAGAAGTTTAACTAACTAACATTTAATATCTTCAGTATACTTTTTTTAGATAAATGGACATTACAGGACGTGTGCCTAATGTGCATGCCACAGGATGTGAAACATTTGCATCATTTTTACAGTTGTTAAATGACAAACGTTAGAAGCAAAATAAAATCAAGCATGTAGTTGGTTTCAGTGTCACTCCAAAAGTGTTTCGCTGCCAACTCTACTGTGCTTCACTTTTCACACAGACTGAGAACACGGAAAGAAATCAGAGTAAGGGTACACATTCACTGAGAGCCAAATTAACTGGTAGAATCTCATTGACAAATGTTTCGAAAAAAGTCAATAGAAGCGGCAACTTAATCCCCCAAAAATGATTTAAAAAAAAATAAACACAAAGAAAAATATTCATAATTTTTGACAGATATTGACTTCTTTAAAACTGGGAAGATTTGCTGTAGATTTTTACTTTGTATCCTTAAATACTGGTCCATGCATGTTACTGCTGTTTGCAAGTGTCTTTGGCTGTAACACATCAGTATTTACCTCTGAAGTCAGACTACTGAAGTGTTTACTACACTACAGAACTCTGCAGAAAGCCCTAGGCAGCCAAAAGCAACTCCAGAAAACCATCATGACTGTAATGCTGCTGTGACAGTGGACAACTATCTAAGTTGTAAATAAATATAAATATATTAATGCAACAGGATTTTTGTTGATTTCAGTAAAGTTATCGACTTGTTGATTTGATGAATGCAGTTAGAGGAGCACATGTCCGGCTCCTAAACTCCAGCTGTTGCACTGACTCATTAAATTTCGTTAGCGGCACCCCTGATTTATTTAATACAGGACTGATTAGCTGTAGCAGCTACTGGATGGTGACTGCAAATACTGAAGCTCCTTCAGGGCAGCTTAGGAAATGTTTTTGTTTGAATTGTTTATTTGTTTACTTGTGTTTATTCAAATTTTAGTGGTAATGCTGAGTACCAATATAAGTGGTGTTCCACATTCTCTATAAAGACTATAAAAGAGCACTCCAGTTTCTTCTTAAACCAGCATCTCCACATGTACAGCAGGTTCTCAGTGAGGAACTGAAGGTTGGGTTCTAGCTTTACTGGCAGATACAGTGAGCGTCTGGTTCATAAGAACAAGGTCCAGCAGCAAACACACAGGACAACACAGCTACAGACTGGCAGAGGGCCAAACCCACTCTCTACTGACCGTGATGAGCGCCACCTCATTCCAATGTCCCTTAAACACCGTAAGATGACCTCAGGTGACCTACAGAGAGACTGGCGAGCGGTGGCTGGGGTGAAACGCACAGCGAGCATGGTTGTAAAAACAGGCTTCTGGAGGTCATTAGTGATTTTCTAAATAAACAGATCTAATACAATATCTGATCTGGAGTTTGGGAGACATGGTTCCAGTAGTGTAGAGAATCAAACAGAACTGAGGAATTCTGGTCCAACACAAACCCAGAACCTGTACACCTAGAGACACTGATCACTTTGAGGTGCTCTCTTTAATTCTTCCAGAGCTGCATGTATATATGTGCATTTATAACTGATTTAGCATACTGCTGATGATCTGAATGCTAGTTTGGGCTCCTAATAAGATACAGTTTAAATTATAGATGACTTTCTCAGCGCTCGCCAACCTGGATTCTGTCTCACCATGCAGTATTTTTTGCTTAGCCAGCTCACTGTACTGAAATCTAACCCTGGTGGCTTTGGCAACAGTGAGTGTGTTTACATACAATTAATAATCCAATAACTGCAGAAAATCCCATTTGGTCAGTAATTCATTCACCATGTTTACATGCTCTGGGTCTGAGAAGCTCTGGGTCTACACGTGTCAGGCAATAATCCAGTTTCTGCTTTGCAACCAGCCAATACAGAGGTGATATAAATATAAGGTGTTGATGTGGCATAAATCTAATAATAACTTTACTAACTTTACTGGAAAATGTAAACATACACCACCTATAAAATGAGGATATTTATATCCTCCCTTTCATCAAGCATGTAGCTGGTTTCAGTGTCACTCCAAAAGTGTTTCGCTGCCGTCTCTACTGTGCTTCACTTTTCACACAGAAAGAAATCAGAGTAAGGGTACACATTCACTGAGAGCTCCAATTACTGGGCTAAAATCCAGCTCCCTTTTTGGGTTTCTTTACTTCTGGTCCTTAAACTGATCTAAGAAATCCGAGCATGATGTTTACATGAACGTATGCTACAAAATTCCTACATAATTCAGATTATTATAAGATTATTAAGTGCAGGTAAAGACAGTCAATGTTGCATTTTTATCACTGTAAATGCTTTACTTCCTACATATTTAGTTAGTACGATTTTCCTTTAGCTTGTGATTAATCCTCACATGCATAAATATAAATGTGTTATGTTTATTGCTTATCACAAACAATCAATCACGTGAAATTGACTGGCTGTTCATCATAAACATGAAACTTTTATGTGCACACACAGGGATTAATCTCAGTCCTAAACATGGATTACCAGAGCTAAAGTTATCAGCTGCTGTTGTAAAACATCTGTGTTGCTGTGGTTTTGTAAAGACAAACAGAAAACTGAAAGTCTGTCTAAGTTAAACCTGCTTGGTCAGACTGACCCCAGATCCACAACTACACGTTGTCCAACTACGAGCCATAGCACCCATTAAAATATACCTATAAGATGCTTATCATTCTTCGATTACACACAGTTAACCACGATTAACTGTTTTCCCCTCACTCCAGCATCTTGGACAACGTGATGGTAATAATCCAGAGGTTACGATGGGCTCTGCTAGGCTGCTGGTGTTGTTGCTCAGGTATTAGGTACAGTCAGCACCGCTGACTTCTTATTCTTTGCAGACTACACATATATATGTTTGTTTTCTGGCTGCTTGTTCTTGATGCTGGCTTGGCTTGGGTGGTGATACCGAAGTGGGGTGTGTCCAGAGAGGATGATGGGGCAGCCCCGTCATAATCCTGAATCACTTCTTGAGTGTTGCAGTCCTTAGTTTGCTAATTAGCTTTATAGATAAACATCATGAACTGAATTGTTAGATCTGTTTACAGGCTTTCTAGTCCGACAGTAAGGAATTATGGGATTACAGATCGGTAATAACTGGGTAATGATATGGTAATTTAACGGTAACAGATTGTATCAAATCATTAATTAATTATTAATCCTTGTGATTATTAAATAATAATCCAGAAATTGTAGTAAGTGTTAACGAGGCCATTATGAGATGGTAAAGTAATGGTAACAAGTTGGTGTAGTGCTGCAGATAACACCACTACCCATCCAGGAAACTACCGTCCCATGTGGGAGACTGGGGTTCGAGTCCCGGTCTGGGTGACTACATTGTCCTACACCAATAAGAGTCCTTGGGCAAGACTCCTAACACTACACTGGCCTACCTGTAATATGAATACCCTTGTATGTCACTCTGGACAAGAGCGCCAGCTAAATCCCATAAATGTGAAAGTACTTACCTAAAACAGACCTGCTTATTTTATAGTTCTTTATGTTTAATAAGTGAGCAGGGTTGTAGTGGGAACAAGGCAGTAATGTAATAGAATAGGTTACCGAATTCTATTCATGAGTAACAACACTTGTCTATAGATGGGCCTACATGTGAAGCGCAAGACCATTTTGAACTGATGTTATGACCTGATGGGACACTACTTCTTGTTGTCCAACTACAAGCTACAGCATCCATTAAAAATATACCTACTAGATGCTTATCTTCCTTCGATTAGGAAGGTCACCACCCAAGACAAGCCAGCACCTGATGGGACCTGCAGTAAGTAATGAACAAGATGGAAATGAGTGAGTCTGCATTTTACGGCTGTAATACCATATAGTTTCACTGTAATTACTGACTGTATCGTCACACTGTGTCTGACCATCTAAATACACAACAGATAAGACATAAAACAGAAACAGGTGAATTAGTATTTCACAGCCCTGATACCAGGCAATTACACCAGAACTACTTTGTTGATTTTGGATTAATAATTCTAATATTATATACATGTACTCAATTATTATTCTCTCTTAATGTTCATCAAACATTTCAGGTAAATACAACTTGTTACCTTATTTATGATTTTATTACTAAACACTGATACAATGACGGCCTTTTCATTTATTAATGACTAGAAGACGTGCGTATAATATTTAGGAAAGTGTTTATTACCATTGTGTTTCTATTACATGACTTTTTATCATTACAGTTGCTCAGTTATTATCCATATGGACGTAGGTATACATACAGGGGTTGGACAATGAAACTGAAACACCTGGTTTTAGACCACAATCATTTATTAGTATGGTGTAGGGCCTCCTTTTGCGGCCAATACAGCGTCAGTTGGTCTTGGGAATGACATATACTGCGTCCTGCACAGTGGTCAGAGGGACTTTAAGCGATTCTTCTTGCAGGATAGTGGCCAGGTCACTACGTGATGCTGGTGGAGGTTCGTCCTTCTTGGTGGTATGCTGACATTACCCTGGATACCGTGGCTCTTGATACATCACAAAGACTTGCTGTCTTGGTCACAGATGCGCCAGCAAGACGTGCACCAACAGTGTGTTCTCTTTTGAACTCTGGTATGTCACCCGATAATGCTGTGTGCATTGCAGTATTTTGAGCAGAACTGTGCTCTTACCTGCTAACTGAACCTTCACACTCTGCTCTTACTGGTGCAATGTGCAGTTAATGAAGATTGACCACCAGGCTGGTCCAATTTAGCCATGAGACCTCCCACACTAAAACGACAGGTGTGTCAGTTTCATTGTCCAATCCCTGTAAGTACTTTTACAATTATTATTTTACCATTTCATTTCTGATTTATTATGTAGTAACAACTAGGAAATTAGCATTTTAATTAATGATTAAATAAAATCTGTTAAATAAAATGACCATATAACTACCTACTTATTACTGATCTGTAAAGTGAAGCGCTACCGAATTATCCATACGTATCTTTCACTCTGTGTTTACTCATCTTTCCTGGATAAACTCTGCTGAACACTTCACCACATAATCAAAGTGGGACTTCAAAGTGATCCCTAAAGCAATCAGCCCTTACTGGTCCTTGTCTTTGAACCATGTCTGGAAGATGTGTTAGATTTCTGTATATACGTGTTTCATATGGTTTGGTTGTGGCCACTAAATGGTAATTCATTTTAATGTACCTTAAAGTGGTGTGTCCTCCAGGTCACAAGATGGAAGAGTCACAAGGTACATTCCTCGAACGTAGCAAAAGTAGCCGACTGAATTCTAATGCATTCCTGAGTGGACACCAAGACAGCTGACAAATCAAGAATGTAGTCAGTGCCTCTGGCTTATCTGGCTCAAAGTCTCTACTTATAATAAGGCGGGTCAGGTAGTTTGTCCTGATATTTGATATTTTTGTGCCCCCAGAAGCCATCCATACACATATGTGGACATCATGCAACAAAATATAATGAACAACATTTAATAATTTCATCATTTGAGTTTAAAAAATGTATAAAATGCCACATTGTTTTGGCTGAACAGAAGTTTATTGGTAGCACATCCTAGCCTAGGTGTTGTTTTCCAACCAGGGGCAGTGTATATCATCTATGTCATGTTTAAGCTGTTTGAGAATATTGCAGAGGTGGACTTACATTGCAGTGATGGGGAATAAGAGCTAATTTTTGGAGCAGTGTCTTTTAAACAAGAATCAGTAGCACTGAGCCTTGTTTGCATTAAATATCAGATTTACGTTACATTGCATTCAAAAGTTACTGAGAGATATGACGAAAGACATGCTAGGCAGCACTTCTCATACCTTTCTTAACGGATCTTCTTCCCTTGATTCACGTCGCTAATGCATGGTGCCCACATATGCGGACAGCTCAATCATTTTTGCAGTACAATTATTTTTGTGTAAAATGAAAATTCCTCCATTTTTATTTTTAAACAAACAATTTCTAATCAGTTATGCGTGAGAAGGGTTAATACTCAATAACTGGTAGTCAGATTTTGTAAAACTAGTTTATCAGTATACACTCAGTGTTCAATGTTTAGCCAAACCAACGTGCACACATAGGCCCGCACTCAAACAAACCCGTCGGACTAGCAATTAACCTTAGCACCTTTAAAAGGTGGGTGTATCTAAGAGTCCTTGGATCGTTAACAGTTTAAACGAAGTATACGGCAGGTTCAGGCTGTTCATTACACTGCTTTCCCCACATGACCTGAATTTACACCTGCACAGAGATTTATATCACAGTATTATAATGAATAAGAGCATAAACCTACATTAACAGACACATGAACCACCATTCAGTCTTATACTAATTGTAAACTTCAGTCTTTTGATGTTCCAATGAAATCTAACACGATTTGGACAAAGAAGGTTTAGCTCAGCTAGACTGGCTTTCTTCTAACTAACTGGCATTAGGGTAAAATACTACAGTAAAATACTACAGGTAAAATACTACTGTATTCATAGTGGGATCTATAGGCATTTATAAGGCATTATAAGCATTCATAATACTTTATAATAATACCAGGCATAAGCTTGTATAATCCCTTACACCTAGTTATAATCACACGTATAACACTTTATAAACCAGGGCATGCAATTGTATCATGTCAGTTTCATAATGCACTGTAATACAGACCTGTTAGTTTTATCTTCACGTTAGCTTTGTCTTCCTGTTAGTTCTGTCTTCCTCTCCTCAACCAGGATCGACCTGAGGTGGATGGCTGCCCGCCTCGAGCCTGGTTCCTCTCGAGGTTTCTTTCTCTTACTCTAAGGGAGTTTCTCCTCGCCACTGTTGCCTCTGGCTTGCTCACGGGGGGCTTGGACGCTGATTCCCTTTCCCACGTCTGTACATGGACTCTGTGTTTTTCTTTCCCTTTATCTAAACTGCTTTTCTGTGAAGCTGCTTTGAGATGTTAGTTGTAAAAAACGCTATACAGATACATATTGATTGATTGATTGATCATATTGGCTCATAAGATCTTGGTAAGCATGAATGTTGTTCCAGGTCAGCCATGGCTTTAAACAAGCTTCGCTTATTGGGGTCTTTAAAAAAATCAGCAAAGCAACATAGGAATCTGGCAGGGTTGCACATTCAACTAGACAATCTCACTTCACTTGGAGCCTGTATGGACCATGTATAATGCTCAATGAGGTTTCATATACGGAAATAAATGTATTAACCGCTTACATGAAATTAAAAAGGCCAGTGTTATGGAGCATTACAGCATTTGTGCCTACAGTGTACTTAAGGTGTTATGAAACTCGACATTATAATGTTTATATAACATAACTTGTGCATTATGAAGTATTTTGCATGGCATTATAACTTGGAGAAATTAAACAAGCTGATGCCAAGAATTATAAAGTGTTATGTATGCTACATAAAGCTTCATAAATGCATTTATAGTGCTTTTTTTTCTTTTTTACATATCGTCGCTGTCCAATGAAAACCATGTATCTCCAATTTGGTCGATTTTTATTTTTTGCCATCATTTGATCACATGGCCGGCTGTTTACATTGACTGGACATTTCACGATGAATGGATCACCAGATATATCCAAAACATGCTTGGAGAAACGTCTGGTTCCATTGACTTACATTAAAATTCAATCAGGTTTTTGGCCTCTCCTGTAAAGTTGCCATTTTGGAGATACATGTTTTTCTTTGGACAGCGACGATATGTATTGTTTAATTTGCACATTTGTAAGGTGTCCTTGAGTGACATAAAGGCGCCTGTGAAATAAAATGTATTATTATTATTATTATAATGAATACAGGATTCATAGGAAATGTTACTAGTGCTAATTTTAAGAAACACCAGTATACATGCTCAGTCTGGAGAAGCCCAGTTGGTTAATAGAGAATAAATAAATAGCATAAAATAAATTAATATTTAAAAGCTCAACAAAATCAGAGGCCCCGAATTCAACCTGTGCATTAAACCATCTCTGTTAGTGATTAAACAGGGATCAAACTCAAACAGCATGTACATGGACACCAAACCAAACCGAACATTTCTCAGAGGCAGCCCCCAGATTCTCCTAGAAGACCCTAAACATATATAAGTATAAATGTTTTGGTCACCCCCGCATGAGTAGTGAGCTTCTGTGGATATGTGAGAGTCCATATTGGTGCTGTTGTCACAGAGATTTTACCGTCAGGCAAATCCTATAAAACTGCTTTAGCTCATTTTAATGATGTCTGTAATTGACATTCCGATTGATAATTAACCCCAACTTCTCGTAAAACTCTAGATGTACATATCTCTGACAGAGTAAAGCGCTCAGAGAGTTAGCGTGAGGGGAAAAGATGGGTCCATAGTCAGTTCGCCTGGGATATCAACGTTTATGATGATCATTACACTGTGATGCCCCACACAGCCCATCCACCCTGGTATTCTGGAACACAATCCTACTAGTGGACATCGCTGTAAACTGCACATGTACCTGTTCACCCCAACCAATGACTGACTGTAGCACTGGCCTGAGACCAGCTCAACAGGTTTCTCTAGTAATAGGAAATGTATTAGGACTTGGTCCTTCATCTTCGAGAAAGGACAGCTTCACCTCAGGGTTAAGTTACAGCCTGGAGATTCGTACACTGTCAGATTGAGAAGCTGTATCTAATTCTATAAGCAAGGACATGAAGTTATTGACAAAGAAAAAAAAATAAAATTATTGATGAAGCCTTTTGAGTCAATAAAGTTAAATTTGAAAGGCTATATATGTGTGTGGTGTGTGTAAATATCTATTAACTATATATATATATATATATATATATATATATATATATATATATATATATATATATATACATTATATATATATATATATATATATATATATATATATATATATATATATATATATATATATAATGGATATACATAATCTCAAACATAATCTATAATATATACATACCGTCCTTAAGCAAGTTTTGACAGAGTTTGAATACGCTATCCACTTATCAGCTATATACAAATATACAGTATATATATATATATATATATATATATATATATATATATATATATATGGCCATTTTGTGGAAGCCCACCTTGTGTCTACGCTCATTGTCCACTTTATCAGGCAGGCACATCAATACTGCATCCTTTTACACTGTTCTTCAATGGTCAGAATCCTCACAGTGGTCAGCACCCCCACAGGACCACCACAGAGCAGGTATGATGTGGGTGGTGGATCATCCTCAGCACTACAGTGATAGTGACGTGGTGCTGGTGGTGTGTTAGTGTGTGTTGTACCTGTGTGTGTTGCTGCTGGAGGTTTGAAACACCTCAGTGTTCTGATTCTTGGCAGTGGTGGTCATTATAATGGTCACTTGCTAAGACCCTCAGCCATTGTTGCATTTACTAATGATTGCATTGGCTGCCTGTCCGTAAAGGATCTAAGCAAGAGCAGCACATTTTAGCCAGATGGATAAGAGTTTAGAATACCCTGTCGGGGCACCAGCTCTACTTCCTCTAGGGCTGCCCTCTATCAGTCGACGAGTCAAATCATCAGTCGGAGACCCTTCAAGTCGACTGACAACAGTGACCGTTTTTTCCCGTAAAACAGACTAAAGCTTACAGAAATGCACAAGAACTTTAAGAATGTAAAAAGACATTTTAATAATTATTAAAGGGAATAATAAATATATATGTAAGGTCTAGCTGGGCTGTGACGCATGCTTGCTAAAAAATTAAATCCATGTGACGACGTGCGCTGGCAGTTCACCGCTGAAGGAAGCTAAAGCTGTGAAGCTGAGACACACGGGGGGAATGATGTCTCAGAAAAGAGGAGGAGCTTCTGAAGAAGAGAATCTGAACAAATAAAAACCTAACTCTGCTTTCTATTTAGTGAGACATCCAACACTGCTTCAAACGACGGAGTTGACCTTCGGTTTAGACATAACGGCTGTATGCAGTGAAGGAGAAACGGAGCGGAGACGTTTGTTTTATTATAGTTCCATTATTTTAGAACCTAAATTACAGATATGTTTATTTATTCGTCTACAGCTGAGATTATCTTTATTTAAAGATGAGTACAGTCACTTAATACGCCTGCTGATAAATGAGAGATAACGATTTCAGCGCGGGGAATATATTTAAACGGTTTCAGGTCTACCATTCTTCTCTTCATCTAATAATAATTTAAATATGGACTGATCTGGTTTTATTTAGCAGCTCATTATTTATGAGAGATGAAAGGCGAAGGGTCCTCCTACTGAAGAAGCTGGTAGAAGTGAGATTAAAAAGGCTATAAGCTATAAGCGCTAATGTTTAGCATGTATACGCGCTGCTGCCCGACGCTGTATCCTGTAATTAAATCAGGCTCCAGTTCAGATCGATCATCATAAGCCCCGCCTCTTTTAGTTCAGAAACATGTTCCTGTGACTCTGCTGACTTTCTAAATGAGGAGGATCAGATCTGAACTGTATGCAGACTGATTTACTGAGTACTAGATAATGTACATGGAGAAAAAACATGAACGAGTAGTCGAATCGTCGGCCAGGACGGGCGAATCCGATTCCACTGACAAAATTCTGAGTCGGGTACCGCCCTAACTTCCTCATTCTCCCATGCTGGACTGATAGGTCTCATCATGTTACAGTTTCATTAACATCAAGCACGCAGACACAATAACGGGGTCCCACTTATTGTTCAGGTCTCAAATACAAACCTCTGTTGAAGAGTTGGTAACAGTAGTAGAATACGCTGTCAGATCTATACACATATGGGGGTCCGGAGCACAACTACAAAATACTCTTCCATGCTACATGCCGTTACACATGCTATTAGGTCTCCGTATACCAAAATGCACATAGTGCAGCTTTATATTTGCCAGACATGTAATCTTTCTCGTTTGTTTATATGGCGCCTGAATAGCGTGCCATCACCGTCACGTTTTCCCCCCTCTGTTCTTGCCATGTGCCATTGCTTAATCTACCTACCATGTGCTCTTGTTTTGGCTGTTTAACTCCTCCCTGCTCCACCCTTATAACCCTTCACCTGTTGTCAGTTCACTGCCCCGTCCACTTGTCATGAGTTTCCAGCCATGTCCTGTTCCCTGTGTGCCTGTATGACCTCCGGTTTGTGGCCCTGTCTTTGTTATGCACTGTGGCTGTGGCACCTGTGCTGTTCCTGTTTTGTTGCTGATCTCAAGTTTGGGTTCCGGTTCTGATCCGTGTGTGCCGGTTTACCAACAATCGAGATTTTTTGTTTGCCCCTTCCCCTGGCCTGTTTCCATAGTGTTTTATTTCCTAGTTTATAGTCGTTTATGTCCTAGTTTATGCTTATTTGCTCTTTAGATTCACGCAGACGTCATTATGGACTCTGTTTTCATGGACTCTGTTCTCAATAAACCAAACGCATGCTTATGGCCTGCCTCCATGACTCCAACCTCACATAACTGTTAAAAATGAATTCAAATATGATCACTTTGTCTCAAAATACAGACAGACAAAATAACAAACCAAATCTAATAGGCTGTTGTTATCTAAAAATGTATTTATTAGTTAAAAATGTAATTTTTTATAAAGGCTCAAGGTCAAAGTCAAGTTTTGTTATTGTCTCAAAACAGCTTTAGAAAGAACCACACAGGATGGGCATGAGTAGTTCAGCTCAGGGAAAGAAAACATTATTATAAATACTCAATAAATTATTATACATTTCATTAGAAATAGGTTGTTCAAAAGCAAAACCGCAATAGCATCAAAAACATTACTTGCTGTTATGGGTATTAGCTGAAGAGCAGGGTCTACAGGGAAACAGATGGACTATATAGATGGACTATGCTCCTATATGGTCTGTGGAGCTTATATAATGGACAATGAGTGTAGATACAAATAGGTACACTTTATAAGTTGGCTGGTGGATGCGTCTCCAAGATCAAAAACCAAGTCTCTGCAGTTTCTAAACATCTATAAGGCGGAGATGTTCAAAATAAATGGTTCATGCAGGCCGGGGCGGTTTATTTGTTTAAACATCTATGCGCAGGTCCCGCATGCAAACTCTTATTTAATTGCTTCATCAAAACATTAGCTACATGGTACAGTAGTGCAGAACACCCTGCCTCACCACACAGCTGTAATACACAGTTTACCAGCAGGTGTCAGGCTTCCACTGCCGGTTTCTGATCGGAATACTGATGACTTCACCAGCGGCTTGGCTCCCATGGTTAAATAGTTGGGGCCAAAATTAAAAAGGCTGTCTGGTCTCCAAATCTTCCCATTTCAAAATGTTTCCAGTCATATAGTGAGTTTTAGCTCTGTGATAGCTCTGAGAAGAAGAAAGACACAATTGGAAAATAGGACCGGTAACATCCATGACGGGTCTAGGAGCCAAAACTATTAAACAGATGATGGAGTCTGAGGACGGGGACATTATTACTAGTCTGGACCTGCACAGATACATGAGACGCTCTCACACCCAGGCTTTCTCCTCTCTCTGCAATAAGTCTCGGTCCTGCCAGACACTCGCCCTACATTTAATTCCAAAACACAGCTGCGGCTGATTTATCACCACCGTGTGGAGTTTGGAAGCTCTGTTCCTGTTATCTGCCCAATGCACACACACACACACACACACACACACACACACACACACACACACACACACACACACACATATACACACAGACAGACACACACACACACACACACACACACACACACACATACACACACACACACACACATATACACACAGACAGACACACACACACACACACACACACACATACACACACACACACACACACACACACACACAAACTCTCACACACACACACACACACACACACACACACACACACATACGCACACATACACACACACACACACACAAACACACACAAACACACACACACACACACACACAAACTCTCACACACACACACACAAACATACACACACACACACTCACACACACACACACACACACACACACACACACAAACTCTCTCACACACACACACACACACACACACACACACACACATACACACACACGCACACATACACATACACACATACACACACACACACACACACACACACACACACACACACACACACACATACACACACACACACACACACACACACACACACACACACACACACACATACACACACACACACACACACACACACACACACACACACACTCACACACACACACACACACACACACACACACACACACACACACACACTCACACACACATACACACACCAACACACACACACATATACACAAACTCACACACACACACACATACACACACACACACACACTCACACACACGCACACTCACTCACACACACACACACACACTCACACACATACACACTCACACACGCACACACACACTCACACACACGCACACATACACACACACATACACACACTCACACACACACCTCACCAAACTCTGTATTTCACTCTGAACAACACTGACCCACTCAACGCTGGCCACACTGTATGGCTGATTTCTACTCTTGGACTAGGACACTATTTGTGTGGCTGCTCGGCCGGATGGCGATGAATAACAAACCAATAGAAATGTAAACATTGTCCATGTAATAGCTACTTCATCTTCATCATCTCCATGTGTGGTTTGTTCCTTGTGTAATGCTGTCACTCTCTGTGCACTGTGAGCTAATGTAACCAAAGACACATTCTGGTTGAATCTGCAGGTGTATGGAAGCGGAAGGTCATACGGGTCCACCAGGGAAGGCATCCACCAAATCTGGCCCACCTGCACCACTGTGTTGGTACTGGTGGAGGTAGTACATGCTATGTATATGCTACGCTGGGTAACTTTCAGTCACAGGGGACGTATAGATACATGTTTACTGTATTCAAAATGTTACTTACAACATCTTGTGAACAAATTTATTCTGTTTCTCTGTAATTAAATTAGTTGTTGACATTATAGAACAATGTTGGGACAGCTGGCTAATGTTAGTGAGCCTGATATGCAAAACCCACAGTGCTCCATCTGATGTTAACGTTGCTAATTAAAGCTAAATTAACAGGGATCAGAGTTAATTTTCCAAAATTGCTTAATTAGCACACACTAGCATGTCCTGTTAATAAATCTGAGAAAATCAACAACAGCTAAAATTGCATCGCCCATTGTGGTCCATACTGGTGGATGATGTAACTGCTGTGCTTGCGCTCATTAAATTTATATTGAAGTCTGAATAAGTGAGTTGGACTGTCCAGGCTGGTTACAGATCAATGCAGTAGTCAGTGCTGGATTAAGCACTGTGTCTAACCACATGGATTGACATTAAACTGTAGGTTACAGCAGACTGGCTCAAATGAAAGTGTATTTATTTGGCCAGAAGAGAAAACATAATTTGCTGGGAAAAACATTACCTGCATTATCTGGGGTTTTACTGCGGTCCACTATAGACAACTAGATGCTCTTCAGTCATCAGAACAGCTCAACAGCCCAGCTCAATAGCCCAGCCTTGTCCAACAGACACGAACAAAAAATGAGTCACCTGTGAAACGTACCTAATAGTGAGTAATACCTATACAAGCACCAACAATAGCTGTGATTGGATTTGGTATGGATTGGACAAGTTTCTGGATGGAGGCCACATCAGACACTTTTGCATCAAAAAATTGGTCCAGATTTGGTGAATGCCTTCCCTGGCACACTTCCGAGGAGAATTCCCCGTGGACTGGGATTTACTAGCCACTGCTGGTAGACCCGTATGACCGTACGCTTCCATACACCTGCAGATTCAGCTACTTCCTTCACACTATGGTCTTTTTAATTGAATCTATTGGGTTAGCATCAGAATTCCATTATTTTGTCTTGGTGAGTGCCCACATGCACGACATGCAACATACCAAACAACCAGACAAGCAAACTGAGGGGAAAACCAGTATACAGAAGTACCAATGCAATAAAGAATAAAAACAGGAACAGGAAAAATAAAAGGAGCTAAAGAGATGTGTGAATATGAGCTCTTTCCACATGATGCATTATATAACTGTGTTTTATTCTTAAGCTTATTTTACTATTTAATTGTCTGATGGTTGTATCATCACCTTTTAATCTCTATACATAAGTTATTGCCTTATTTATCTCATTCCATTGATTTTCACTCCTCTTGTGGTACTTAAATAAATTAAATGTGGTGTGTATGCAAACTGTAAATTGAGGGTTTTATGATGTGGTGTCTAGTTTACGGTATTTCTATAGTATCTACACTGAATAAGTAATTAACTTTCATTAATATTATATTGTTATTGTGACCCCAAAAGTTGTATATAGCAGTGTAGCTGGTAAGGTCAGGTGTCCACATACTTTTGGCCATATAGTGTAGGTGTAAACTGACAGGCCAGTGTATAACCACCCTTTTCAGGACTTTATATCCACATATTCTATGCAAATGTGTACAATGTGCATAAAAGCCTGAATGGAAAAGCCAGGAAGTTGTAGGATTGTCTGACGTATATCGCAAAGGACGTTTTGTGCCTGAATGGGCTCAAATGGGTCACAATAAAAGTCCTCTGTTTCCCTCGACTGTGTTGCAGGGATTTGATGGGTGAAGGGAAATAGCATCTTCAGCCCCCAATTACACGAGCCCTTATCCACCCTGCCCAGCACCTCTGAACACGCCAGTTGTTTGGTATTGGTCATATTAAGGGTCATATAGTAAGCAGGCCCCATATGTAAAGTTTGTGATAGATGACGTGTGACTCTAAAGGAAGACTGGGCAGAGTGTGAGTGTGTTTGTGTGTGTGTACACCGAGTCAGACAGACAGGACGGTCTGGTGATACGCTCAGACAGGCGACTGCTGACGACAGGCACAGGGCGTCTGCCTGTCTCTCACAATTCGGATCACCTCCCCCACTCACTGCCCCTCTCTTCTCATCGATGCCTTCTCCTCTACAGGCTGTCAGCCAGGCCGCACTCAGCTCTGCCTTCAGACTCACACGCTGACTCACATGTACAAAACTTCAGAAAATGCAAATCCAGGATCCTTTTTACTGCCTTATAGACCTTCTGGATTACATGGACAGAAGGTTGATGATGCCAGATTAGCAGAAACAGTAAATACTGAAAATTAGCCTTCAGGTTCTTGACTGTATGCGACAGACATAGAAGATATGACATAGAAGTGTCCAGTGCTACGAGGAGGCATTCATAATTCTATACGGGTCCCCAGTGCATACAAAGGAAATGGAGATGGATCAATTAGGCTATTAGACAATGGAAGAATTGCGCAACCTTGTGGCCATCTGAGGATAAAACCGGGATTTAATCAGTTCTTTAGATTTAAACTGAGAAAGCTCCTTGACTGAGCAGTCAAACTTCAGTTTGCTATTCCACCTGGGATCTTTACCAGCCAGACGTTCAATTTACCATCCTGCACGGCAAAAATGATCTACAGTTATATCTAGTTGATATGTCTTCAGATTCTCATTTTGACATTGTTGTAAATCCATTTTAAGATTGAGATTATTATTTCCAGGCAATTTACACTTAATAAGTTTTCACTGCCTACACATTTGTGAAAGCCAATTTTTTTTTTACTATACCAGCAGAAAAGCATTTATTTTAAGAAACAAACTTAAAACAAGCCAAGTAAACTGGCAGCATCGTAAATCTTAAAATCCGCTCACAGCAGTCGTACGATGGGAATTTTAGAATAATACAAGATCATTTTACTTAGTTTTTTGCAATGTACAGTGTGATCTGTGCCACATCTACAGATCCATTCATCATGAAATGTATATGTGGTTTTGACAGGACAGAAACAATCCATACCTGGCTGACCCTATAGGAATCAGCACCGCCCAAAGGAAACCATGTATCTCCAAACTGGAAAGTTTACAGGAGAGGGTATTCATAAATTTCAGTGTAAGTTAACATAAAGCAAGTTTGGAGCGTTTCTATGGATACAATCATCATACAACTGTTTACACAATGCAACTGATAGCACTTGTGCTAGACCGACATATATATTTTACTATATATGTACAGTATATATATTTATATATATATCACTATATTTTACCTTGGAGATCAACCTCCCCCAACCCCGACCCTGGTAAACATGGCATATCTTAATATTACATTGATGAGGCGAATGGCCTCATCAAAGCAGATCTATATAAAACGGTTAAGCACAAAAACATGGAAGACTGTTATGATGTGAGTCATTGCATAGGGTTAACTGTGTTTTATGACTAAAACAGATAAACCACTAAATCAAACAGTCCCTGAGGTCACTTCGTCTCTGATGGTAACTGAATTTAATAAGGAAATTCTCTTTTATTCAACATGCCAAGCATCACCCTGTCCTGTAACTCACTCATACGTGTTTAGCAGCCTGTAGTTTGTCCACAACAGAGTACGGTTAGTTGTTAGGTGTCTCTTTGAAAGAGAAATCTCAAATCAGCTGGATATCACAAAACCATGTGTATCATGTACGATGTGTGCATCTGTTTGTATATATCTATATATAATTATTTTCATTGGTATATGAAATATAGCAAAAACAGGATGGACAACCGCAGCCTCCAGGGTTTAATCACAGCCTGCTCAGTGCTTTATACCAGGTTTTGACTTACATTGCAGGTCATTTGTCTCTCTGAGGGTAATCAGACAGTACAAGAAGAAGAGCTTTGCTTTTACAGCAACGGCAGGCTGAGTAAAATGACTAACGCAGTACCGTACCTACATCACCTTGGTGTTTGATCGTGCTTGTTTTATCGTTTGGCAGGTGCTCATCAATGTTCCTCCTCTGGAGGCCCAATCAGGGCGCAGGACTTCTTGTTTTAATGGCTTATAAGATCTCTTCATATATTAAGAGGATGGGATATTGAATCAGTCACACTGATTGGTTTCATGACCAGTGACAAACAACCACTTTATCTAATAAGAAAGCTAATACTCATTTACTGCTTCCGTCCTCACTGGCCACTTTAGTAAGCGCCTACACTCGTTCATTTTATCAGCTCTGCTTACCCTATAGGTGCACTGACAGACTGATTTCCATCTGTTTCCCTGCATGCTTTGATTTGTTGGTACATCATTTAAGGTGGAATGGAAAGTGAGAATAAGAAGCTTACTCCATCTTCATATAATCTACACCCACCAGCAGCCACTTGATTAGGTACAGCTCCTTGTATCTACACCCGTTGTCCATTTTATCAGCTCTGTTTACTTTGTAGCTGCAAACTGTAGTCTATCTGTTTCTCGGTGTACTCAGATATTCTTCTTTTTAGTCTATTCATCCATGGTCTGGACCACCCATAAGACCACCACAGAGCAGGTGTTTTTGGGTGATGGGAAGTGTAAGCAGATACCCAAGTGTGCTATTTGGACAAGGCTGTTATAATGAAGTGACCCAGTGCGCTAAACTGGCATCGACCTTCACCAATTAGCATTTTATCACTAGTTTAATAATAATAATAATAATAATAATAATATAATAATAATAGAATAATAGTTTACACTTCTATAGCGCCTATAGGACACTTTACAAACACAAAAATAAACCAAAAAATAAACAAACAAACAAAAAATTATCATGAAGAATGAAAATGTTTAGAGAAAAGATAAGTTTTGAAGTTTTGAGTTTTGAAGATGGAAAGAGAGGGTGAAGTGCGTATAGATAGGGAGTTCCAGAGTGTGGGGGCAGCAACACTAAACGACCTGCCACCCATAGAGGAAAGCCTGGACCTAGGAACAGCTAGGAGACCAGAGTCAGAAGACCTTAGCTTACGTGATGGAACGTAAGGATGAAGGAGGGCTGACAGATAGGTGGGTGCTAGTCCGTGTAGGGCTTTAAAGGTCAGGAGAAGGATTTTATAGTGGATGCGCTCTGTAACTGGTAGCCAGTGTAGCTGAAGAAGGATGGGGGTGATGTGTGTGGACTTCTTGGTGCGGACTAAGACTCTGGCTGCGGAGTTTTGAATATACTGTAGAGGGCGAAGGGTTTTGGAGGGTAGACCATGGAACAGAGCATTGCAGTAATCTAGCCTAGATGAAATAAATGCATGAACCAGAGTCTCAGCATCTTTCGAAGTAAGCAGTGGGCGGAGCCTTGCAATAATGTGTTTATAATACGGTATTTTGTTATTATTAATACTTTTAATAATTTACCGCTATAGACAACATCACTGAGTCACTTCAAACAACAGAAATATATATAAATATACATATTTATATTATATCTCCGCTCTCTCAGACTATCTTTGGCTAATATTGTACATTTCAGAGAATTTCTACAGACCCCTCCTCTCCTTGTATATTCTGTATTTTGTGTGTTTTGTATTTATTTAATATTTCTCTTTTTATATCTCTTTATTTTAATAAATGTATATAGTGTTGTCCTGCTGTAGAGTATCAACCTGAGCCTCACCACAAGCATTTCAATGCAGAAATGTCCTGACATGTTGTGCAAATGACAAATAAACCTAAAACCTGAAACTTGAAACTTGGTATTACTGACTAATACACATAAAGTAAATACAACGATCTGGGATACGACCGAGGGAGCTCTTTCTGTATATTCGTGCTCCAGAAATAGTATGATTAGTCATCAGTTTGGCTCAAATAAACATTTGTAAGATTTAATTTAGTATTAATAATAATATGAATAATAGAATATGATAGCAGCCTGTCTGTTTATTATATGAGCTTGTAAGGTTCAGGCTTCTAACATCAATAGATGACGAATAGTATCTAAACATCTGCCAAACATCTGTCGCTCCACTGTAGCATGGCTTTCATTCCTGTTTGATGATCTGAGTTTCAGGCCTCTGAGATGTTCCATTACCGACGTCATGTCTTTGCCCCTCTTATAACCCACTTCTAAGATGATGTGGTTCATAATAGGAAATTTCCCATCATGCATATGAAACACAAAACACTGTTATCACTGACAGACACTCGTTCTGTGAGCTTGAAGCCCCCCGTTTGGCAGAAAGGAAGAAATATGTTTCTATATGGAACCTGCCTGGCTTAGTGGCTCCACTTGACCAAACCAGACATCAAAATAAAACACTTCTATAAAACAAGCTGACTCTTAAACCATAAACCTCAGACGCTGGGTTCTGGATCAGAGGGAGAGGACTCCAAGCTTTGTTTTCTGGTGTATGCTGAAAAGCTTTCTCCTGGGCTTGTTAAATTCAACTGCAACAACAGAATACAGAGCTTCCATACATCTACAGTGTTCGGGGCGTGATGTGATGCCACTCCGTCTTTTCTAGAGATTTCCAAACTAGGTTTGTTGCCAATATCGTTAGATTAAATAATTTACATTGACATGTATGGGATTGGGTAGATGCTCCAGTGCAGAGCGACCATGCTTAGTGTTCTGCCAGGTAATGTTTCCTAGCTAGTATAAGCAGGTTGGAGTCTAAAACTCCCCTTGAGGTCAGACGCTGCCCGAACGTGTCAAACACAGAAGAGCTCTACCGATCAAACCCAGGCCAGCATTCAAAGCTGGATAGCAGAAACGGTAGGCTCAGTATGAGTACCAAAACAAAGCATTTCAGTATATTTATATTTATCAGTTCTTACTCACTTAAGTGCTTCAGAGGAGGCGTCTCTTTAGTCTGCACGTAAAACCACATACACTGAATGAGTTTTTAAAACCCTTGTATCCGAATGGAATGCCTACCTGGGATTGTACTTTAGGTTGCCAGTTACTGCCGTCCTATGGCTTGGCATCACCACACAGGACTGAACTGTGCTATTGTTTCTAGGTTATATATATTTCTTAAATGTTCACCAAATGATTCCCTCATCATTTATTCACTCATTACTCACAGGGCTCTGCTGCTTTCAGGTGCTGATGTTTCAACATCCTCCTCTTTCCTTCCCACCACCGCCGATTGGGTCCCAGTGCTGCTGCCCCTGCCGTCCATATTCTGCAAGTGATCTGCGAGGGACTGAAGACCTGGGCCCAGGACGGGGACTACACCAATGAGTCGTCAAATTGTTAGTCCTGAAATTGTACACTTTATAGAAGATTAAAATATAATTTTCCATGTTTTTACCTTTTGAGTCTTCCTGGCAGAACTGCTATTGTTATAATGTCAAGCCTGTGACAACTGACGTACATATTCCCGAACAAGACGAACCATTTAGGCCTAAATTAGTTCTATATATACACAGTAGAATAATTCATTCAATGGAAATGGCAGCTGTTATTAAAAACTGTAGAATTTAAAATGTAGAAAAAGGGGGTTTTGACATGCGGGTTTGACAGGAAAAAAACATTTAATATAATACAAGGACATTTCTATAGCCGCACGCAGGAGTACATCCTCACTGTCCAAGAGAACTATCTCCAAAATGGAAGGTTTACAGGAGAGGGATTCTTAAATTCCAGGGTAGGTTTTTTGTAAAGAATTTTTATTCTGAGGAATTTTGGAGCCTTCCATTGGTCCATCATCACAAATGTCTATAAACGACACAGTATTGTTGTAATAATGGCTAAACCATCATTTTCAAGAGTGTCTGAAAACTGTCACCGTCATACGAACACCTCATTCAGTCGGAACCACGATTTTTCATTTTTATAATATTCTGAATGGTTCAATGAAAATGATCGAAAATGACTTTGGATTTGTTTGAGTTACAATCGCTGATAAAAGGGCACACTGTAAAATCATCTTACATCTGATATTTACGTTTATGAGAATTCCATAAAGATGAGATTATTTACCCTACTTTAGATGTTTAGAACTAGCTGTACATGTGCATTTGTTGACAAGCTAAAGGGTGACTCCCCTTCACATCCATGCGTGTCTGGCAGGCGTATGGCAGCTACAGATTTCACTCACGATTTCGGTTGTTTCTGTTTTATTAATAACTATAATCATGAGTGTAGTCGGTACCGTCCATATACATGTGTTATGCACATCAGTGGTGAACAGTAACTCAGTGTAATGGCTACTGTACATACTGTACTAGTGATTTCATGTATCTCTGCTTTACTGACGTATGTCCATTCTGGAGGTCTAGTTACTTACATTAGCATATTTATACTTGCACATATAGACTGACCTACTGTTATCTTCCATCCACACTGTATATCTGTAGTGTATGTATATACATATACAATATTCTATGCCCTGTATATACCCTGCATCTCTCATCTACCTCAGCCTTACCATAGTGCTATATGGTAATGTGTACATCTGCATATATTATATTTTTTTTTCATCATTTTTATTCATAACTGTAAATTAGTATAAACAGAGATTTTAGTGCTCAGTATTGTATATATTTATTGTCTAATGTATATGTGTGTATTGAAGTACTGTAAGGGACTATGCACCAAAGTTTATCACTCACATTCACACCTGTGAAAATGTGATGTGACAATAAAAGTGATTTGATTTGATACTTTAACTCCACCTCATGTTACAATCTAAAATCTGACTGTCTACTCCACCACACTATGGCCAAATCTGTCCTTCCTTTTGGTTGATGTGAGCATAGAAACGAAGAATGTATGAATGACCAAAGTGTGAAGCGAGCCCACCAATCAGGGCACAGCGGTCACTTTGTTTGGAGCTTGTTTTGAGCTGTTGGACAGAGCTTGGTTCTAGCTAATGGAACCTGTTCTCCTTCAGTGTTCTGTGCTGATGGTGATGATGAATAGACGTCAGTGTCAGACTAATGAACGAGCTTCTATTACAGACTGGTGGACTGAGAGACACTAGAGTCTCTTCACCTACACTGAGCTGATGAAGAGTCCTGTTCCAGAAATGATAATAGGACATTAGAGCCGCAATAAACCATGCTCCTGTTACTCTCCATACTTCAGTACATCTGAAGGTACATACTTTAGTACTGGTACTCTCCATACTTAAGTACATCTGAAGGTACATACTTTAGTACTGTTACTCTCCATACTTAAGTACATCTGAAGGTACATACTTTAGTACTGTTACTCTCCATACTTAAGTACATCTGAAGGTACATACTTTAGTACTGTTACTCTCCATACTAAAGTACATCTGAAGCTACATACTTTAGTACCGTTACTCTCCATACTTAAGTACATCTGAAGGTACATACTTTAGTACCGTTACTCTCCATACTTAAGTACATCTGAAGGGACATACTTTAGTACCGTTACTCTCCATACTAAAGTACATCTGAAGGGACATACTTTAGTACCGTTACTCTCCATACTAAAGTACATCTGAAGCTACATACTTTAGTACCGTTACTCTCCATACTAAAGTACATCTGAAGGGACATACTTTAGTACCGTTACTCTCCATACTAAAGTACATCTGAAGGTACGTACTTTAGTACCGTTACTCTTCATACTTAAGTACATCTGAAGGTACATACTTTAGTACTGTTACTCTCCATACTTAAGTACATCTGAAGGTACATACGTTAGTACTGTTACTCCAGTGGAGGACTAAAGGGAGGAACCTCTACTGACACTGGACGAGTATTCTACCTTGGGGAATACTCTTTAATCTACTTTAACTCAGCTACATGGTTTGTGCACTTCATCCACCACTGGGTCGAGCTCTGCCGGGGAGTATAAGGGGAAGAATCATGTGGACGTTGTAGAATAATATTAGAGGGTTGTCTTATAGGAGGCTGTAAACTTCATATTAGGTTTATTTACTGTGAGATTTAGAAAAAGACTGACCAGGTATTTTGGCATGAAGTGAATTAATTTCTCCTGTAAAGCTATAATGACTTCTTTATGTTTAAATTTCAGAAATAAAAAGAGTTCGTCCCAGCATCATATATAATCAGTGACTCGGCATAAATGCCACAGAGACCTTTAGAGAGTCCACTAGTATTTACGGTTGAGAAGTTGAGTTGTGAAAGATTACCCGATACAGGAATCTCATTTATCAATTTCCAGGGAGATGAAATATTTCCCCTCACAAACCGTTTATTACTATCCCGCTCCTGGGATTCGAAAGAAAATCCCAGACGCTTGTGATATTATCTCTACTTCATATCCAGCCTTCACCTGGAATCACAATGACCTCTCTCCCACCATGAACAGACCTTATGAGCAGGGTTTGGGTGCTATTGCTGATGCTGTACACCTGTGACGACTCATCCCAGCACCCTATTCTATTGGCCAGCTGGCCATAGTTGTTATGCAAGCTGTAGTCTGTAAAGGTCTAGCAGTGTTGAGTTATGTGGTCAAAAGACTGCACGGCCCCGACAGTACATTACTCAGTTGGTGGACATGCTCGACTGGGAATGAGTTATCCTGTACGTGCTCAGGCAACAGGCCTTAAATGACCAGCAAATGTAAAACACTGTAAGCACCGTATGGGAAAGTAACAGTGAGGAACAGATAAAGCCAGTGTTTACAGGTATATAGGAAGGGCTGACAGCGTGCTTATTGAAGATCACTAAATAAGCACTTCCACTCCAGCAGACTCCCTTTCTGCTCGTCCAAGGTTTTGCAGTAATGTAGTCTTAGGAAAAACGTGGCTTCATAAACAAGTGCCAGCTTAGCACACCTACCATCTAACAGTGTACCCTCATCTTCAAAAGAACAGCTGCACATACAGCTGCTACCAGAAGGAATCAACCCACAGAAATGGAACTTAGATGGGTAGATTTGACATTGTGGGACATGTGAACGAATCAAGTTTCAACCTCGGCTGTGCATGTGATGTATGCATGGACAGGCTTATCACTGTACCTGAATGACCCAACAGCCACAACTGCAGACACTCAGTGAGTAATGCCTCCCTAAGTCGTCCTGTTAGTGCCAGCACCATGGGCAGACGGCTGCACGACGCAGAACTACATGCACACAGATTATTGTGACGGCTGTCCTTAACACCACGTCAGCATCCCCAAACACTGCAGTGGTGTCGTGCCAGACTGCCACGGAGTGACTCAAAATGGCAGCGGGTCATCTTCAGTGACGAGTCCCGCTTTTGTCTTGGTGGAGATGACCAATGAATCCGTGGGTTGAGGCACCATGGTCAGCACCAAGACGGTTTGTTGTCACACGTCACACATCTATGGTGAAGTTGATGTGGTGTTAAGGACAGTCATCGTAATGGTCTGTGTGCATGTAGGCCTGTGTCGTGCATGTCTGCCAGTGGTGCTTGCACTAACAGGGTGACTCATGAAGGGCATCACTGATCACTGTTGGGTCAGTCAGGTAGAGCGATACGACCCGTCCTTGCTTATGTCGCTTGCGTGGCCGAGCATGAAACCAATGAAACCAATGAAACCGTCCACATGTCTCACAATGTCAAACCTACCGGCCAAGTTTTATCTTTGTCGGTTGATTCCTTCTGGGTGCAGCTGTTAGTGCCACTATTCTTTTTATGATGAGTAAAGAAACATACATCACTTGATACATCAGATATCACAATATTATATTCATGCCAAATTGCCCACCCTTACAGCCTGGGCTCAGAGCGTTGCTGTAATTCTAGGTCAGCCAAGGGGGTGCAGTGTTCCTACCTTTATGTTTTCATGCAGTGTTCAGAGATGATGTGTATACGTACACTGACCACTGGCCCTGCAGTAGGGAACTGACCTAGCATCCACTTTCCACAGGTCAGGTAAGAAGCTGCCTCATGCTGATTACTTTATGATGACTTAGGGGTCTCTACACCGGTGCTACAAATGACCTCTGTCAGCCTTGGCGGTGCGCCATTACGCACCCGTATGACAGTGTAATGACACGGTGTGGCTGTAAGGATTGTTTAATGGGCAGTTTGGAAACAGTGGTTAGGTCCATCAGGTGACGTTTGCTGGGTCTTTGATGTGTTTAATCCTGGCAGGTGTGACGCAGAAAAGCCACGTGTGGATATTCCTGTCAATCTGTGGCCGGTGACTCACTGGCTTGGTGTAAATTATAGTTTGACCCAGCAAACCTTAAGATATAGGACTGATACGTGTGAAGGGATAGAGGGGGAGCAATAACAACAGGAACCACAGGCCATGGTGGGCAAAGTGCAGATATTCCACATTTAAAACCTCATTTATTACCGTATATTTTAATATGGCACACCTATGTGCATTCTAACCATCAAATGTAAAATTAGTGTGTCAGTTCAGTTGCATGTTTTAGTCATGGCCGATTCCCCCTCGCTAGTCTGGAAGCTCCCTATTAAATGCTGCTACCAAGCCGGAAATGTGAAGGCTAGCACATTCTTCCTCGGAGACACGCGATGCGCTGCGGCAGTTAGAGCTATTGCCATGTTACTGGACAGCTAAACACGCTTGGAGGAGAATGCTAGTTAGAGTCAGATAGCATTATGCAGGTAATGAGGAGAGGGAGACCCAAACTACCCACCCAGACTGAGCAAACACAATTATGCCCTTCCGGACTCCCAGCTTAATGGCTATGGCATTGTTCATTGTCAGTCTCCCGACAACAGGGCCAACACTCAGATGGTTGTACCCCATTAGATTGTTTCACTTTCGGAATATACCAACATTTATAATAGAACCATATCATGGATATAAATCTCTCTCTCAGATTTAGGTGTGGTACATGCAGTTCACTCCCCAGTGCATGCAATCTATATATAAAAATTATGAAGTTATAAAAATTGTTTTTTTTTTTAACCTGCTACTAACCTGGTTTTATTAGCTGTTTTTTATTAGCTGTTTTTAATTAGCTGTTTTTGTATTTTAGTATTTAAGTGCGGTTCCATGGTGTAATGGTCAGCACTCTGAACTTTGAATCCAGCGATCCAAGTGCAAATTTCTTCCGAGCAGTTTTGGAAGCTGTTCTGGATGTCAGGGAACCAGCCAAATGACCAAAAGGTTGTGGGTTTGCTCCCCTGAGATGACAGGACATGACTGAAGTGCCCTCGAACAAGGCATATAACCCCTGACTGCTACTCGGACACAGTGGAAAGAGATGTCCACCGCTCCGGGCGAGTGCCTTCAATACTGCAGTGCAGTCCTTCAGATGCTGGGAAACAGATATGGAAAAATGAATGATGCCTGTTTCTGGTTTATCGTCATAAGGGGGTCACAATACAGGACAATGTAAATTATAGTCCAGTTAAGGTGGCCTGTGCAGACTGAGAAACAGAGTTTAGCGGGAGGTAAACACACCAGAAACCTGACACTAAAAATACAGTAACAAGTTAAAAAGCAAAAAATAAATATTGTATTTGACAATCATGATGGCATTTAATTATTAAACACAAATTAACACAAATGAAGATCTGCTTTAATGTATTTCATTCTTCTCAGTTTCTAACGTCACTGCTGGGCATAGCACTTGCAGTGAGTGCATCTCAGAAACGGGGAACTTTAGGGGGGGGATTTTACACTGGATTTTATAAAACATGTATACTGATTTACGTTACCCCAGTGGAGATAAACATGTGTCCCAGGCTTTCAATATTTGTCATATACAGAGTTGGACAATGAAACTGAAACACCTGTCATTTTAGTGTGGGAGGTCTCATGGCTAAATTGGACCAGCCTGGTGGCCAGTCTTCATTAATTGCTCATTGCACCAGTAAGAGCAGAGTGTGAAGGTTCAGTTAGCAGGTAAGAGCACAGTTCTGCTCAAAATACTGCAATGCACACAGCATTATGGGTGACATACCAGAGTTCAAAAGAGGACAAACTGTTGGTGCAGGTCTTGCTGGCGCATCTGTGACCAAGACAGCAAGTCTTTGTGATGTATCAAGAGCCACGGTATCCAGGGTAATGTCAGCATACCACCAAGAAGGACGAACCTCCACCAGCATCACGTAGTGACCTGGCCACTATCCTGCAAGAAGAATGGCTTAAACTCCCTCTGACCACTGTGCAGGACGCAGTATATGTCATTCCCAAGACCAACTGACGCTGTATTGGCCGTAAAAGGAGGCCCTACACCATACTAATAAATGACTGTGGTCTAAAACCAGGTGTTTCAGACTCTAATCAGTCTAATCAGTTGGAACTGTTAAGTGTAAGCCTGTACTGGTACTGTACACCTACACAGTGGTCTGAATAGGAATGATGCCTTCAGGAAAAAGGAGGAAAGTCCAAAACACTACATTAATCTCCAGAAAATTGAGAAAATGATCTGTTATTCAAATCATAAAACAGGTCCTCAAGACAACAGATACCTTGGCAAAACTTCAAGGCAATTACTTTAGCACCCAGTTCGTTTCCTTGTAATTAGGCAAAAACAACATTAGCATATCCTTCAGACAAGATCATTAAATTAAGATGATGATCTAAAGCAATAATCTGAACCCCTGCACTTTATCTGTGGAGAGAGGAGTACATTGCAATCTAATGCTGTCCTCCTCTCTCTCAAGGACACCACTCTGCAGAAGCTAAATCTACTCATCCAGCAATTCAGAGATAGCGAGACGACTCCAGTGTGTCGAGCCCAGGCGAATCGAGCTCCTACGGAATATTTTTTTTCCATTGTTCCTTTGTTTGATCACATTTTTGGCCTATTTTACATATATATTAAGGTCAACTGGAGTCTTATAAAAGCGCTTGGCGATGACAGTGCAGTGCTGGTGATACGTAA
>JAMWET010000735.1:110000-132500 GCA_024036415.1 Prochilodus magdalenae
CAGTTTAGGAAACTCGTATCGACGTATCGCCGTACCTGACTGACCCAACAGCAGCGACATTCAGCGAGCAGTGAAGCCCCCTCATGAGTCATCCTGTTAGTGCCAGCACTATCGGCAGACTATTGCATGACGCAGGACTGCATGCAAGCAGACCGTTATGATGACTGTCCTTAACACCACGTCACCGTCACCAAAGACTGCAGTGGTGTCGTGCCAGACTGTCATGGAGTGACTCAGAATGGCAGCGGGTCATCTTCAGTGACGAGTCCTGCTTTTGTCTTGGTGGAGACGACAAATCTGTGTGTGGAGGCACCGTGGTCAGCACCAAGGTGAAAAGTTTGTTGTCCTGAAAGTCTGGTGTCACTTCACCTCCACCCCTATGGCACAGTCTGCAGGAACTGTGTGAGGATATTTAAGCTGCGTGGGATGGATTATCACAGGACACCATTAGGAAGCTCTACAATGCTATTCATTTGACAAGAGTAATTTAGTATATGCATAACTGGGAAATGGTGGGACTGTGCAGGACTGTATGACTTGGAGGGTAAGACTGCACAGCAGGCATGTACACAGGTACGTACACAGGTATACAATACTGTGTATTTCACGGTTTAATTAAAGCTGCAGGAATACAAACACCATCAAATATCTGCTTTCAATAGGTTTCACAGAGGAAATCAAAAAGGCGTCCCCCGTATATGGACAAAGACTTGAATGTTGTTTTGCTATGGGGATACTAGCCTTCGCGCCGGACTGAAGGGCAAAATCAGCGGTATGTTCAGGCAGATGGAGATTTTTAGGATGCTGGTTATTTTATTCACACATGGTCAAGATTTGAAACGGTGTTTGGGAAAAGCTGTAGGAGCTGAGGAACACACACATGCACATAAACGCCGTTATCATGGTGCTTGTTGAATCGCCCATGAGCTGTCATTACGACAGATCAATTAGCCCAGCCATCTGTTGAACACAGAGTGCAGCTGCAGCGTATGCCCACATATACACACAGTAGCACAGCTGAGAGGTCAATTACGACCTCTCGTGAAAGACAAATGACAAGAACCGCAGGAGACAAGCTCCTAGTTACCAACGCATGCACCATGTTGCCAAAAGTATTTGCTCGTCTGCCTTCACACACCATCAACCTCAATGACATCCCATTCTTAATCCACAGGGTTTGATAGGATGTCGGCCCATTCTTTGCAGCTAGAACGGCTTTAACTCTTCTGGGAAGGCTCTCCACAAGCTTTTGGAATGTGCTTATGGGAATTTTTGACCATTCTTCCAGAAGTGCATTTATGAGGTTAGATGCTGATGTTGGGCGAGGAGGCCTGGCTCGCAGTCTCCACCCCAATTTATCCCAAAGGTGTTCTGTCGGGTTAAGGTCAGGACTCTGTGCAGGCCAAGTCAAGTTCTTCCACACCACACTCACTCATCCATGTCTTTATGGAGCTTGCTTTGTGCACTGGTGCTCAGTCATGTTGGAACAGGAAGGGGCCGTCCCCAAACAGTTCCCACAAAGATGGGAGCATGAAATGGTCCAGAGTCTCCTGGTCTGCTGAAGCATTAGGAGTTCTTCTCAACGGAACTAAGGGTCCGAGCCCACCTCCTGAAAAACAACCCCACACCATAATCCCCCCTCCACCAATCTGGCACAGTGCAGTCAGCCAAGTACGTGTCTCCTGGCAACCACCATATCCAAACTCGTCCACGAGATGGAGAAACGTGATTAGTCACTCCAGAGAACATGTCTCCACTGCTCTAGAGTCCAGTGGCGGCGCTTTACACCACTGCATTCAACGCATTGCATGCCACTTGGTGACGAAAGGCTTGGATCCAGCTGCTCAGATTCTGCAATCCCATCCCATGAAGCTCCACACACTGTTCTTAAGATAATCTGAAGGCCACATGAAGTTTGGAGGTCTGTAGAGACTGGCCTACCACTTCATGGCTGAGCTGCTGTGTCCTCCAATTGCTTCCACTGCTCTGTGGTGGTCCATTGAAGAACAGGGTAACAAAGTACACAGAGAAACAGATTGACTACACCCTGTAACTGTAGAACTACAAAGTGCTACTATATGGTCAGGGGAACTGATAAAATAAACAACCTATTGGCTGGTGGGTGGACATAATTCCAATTCCACGAAAGAAAGTGAAAAAATCCAAAATGCTAATCGGTTTGGCGTAGCTAGAATCCAGGATTGGGTCTTACATTAAACACCATTTCACTTCCTAAGGACCAACCAACACAAACAAAACGTCCCCACAAGGTCAGTCTTTGGCAACGTGCCACCCATCTAGGAAACATCAAAACACAGAACACCGCTGAGACCATTATTGACGGTTGCCTTATTGACAGCTTGCTGTGCTCTGGAAACCCTGACGAGACCTTAGCCAGACACGTGCCTATGTGCACACAGGGCTCTGCAGCCATCCTACGGTCTCAATTCCAGCAGCATCATGCTGTGTGACTGCACGACCAGAAACAAAATGAAACAAAGTCACTTGGAATGGTTTGAGGAGCAGTTTAAGTCTGAGCCGAGTGCACTGATAGAGATTAACATTACACAGACGTTCAACACACCTTAAACTCATTACTGACAATTCTGTCCTGCTATTCAGCGTGGTCTCCTTTACCTTCACTACAGCTTCTAATCTTTCAGGAACCCCTTTTCAGTAATCTGCAGGGGCATTGTTGTTGTTACACCTAAGACCACCTGTGTGTTCCAGGTCTGTCTGTCTCTCTGTCTGTCTCTCTCTCTCTCTCAAGACATAACAACCATAAATATATATGAAGCAGGTATATGGACACGTAACTCATAACAGCATCAGTCGAAGGTCCCATCTTTAATGTGTCTTCACTCTACTGCTGTTTGATTTATCTTATAATTACACATTGTAGCCGTGTTGAATGAGTGTACGCAAGCAAAGCTTTTAATTTGGAAAAACGAACTACTTCGTGAAAACAATACATTAAAGTCAACTGTAGGGGGCGCTCCAGCTAAATAGGCTCATCACCTATCAATTATTATGTGTACTGTTGATCTCTTGGTTTGTTTGAAGAAAGACAAATGAGTCTATTACACACATGAGAGTATAGAGACCTTGGTGGATTAGGCCATGTAAACCTACTGGCTGATTGGATCACAGACCTTTTGGTTGGCTGTTAGTTGGCAGCATTATGTTGTAGAAGAAAAAATGCAAGTTTGTTTTAATTTGGCAATGGAACTGCAATTAATCTACAACTCAAACCAGAAAACATTGGGACAATATAGAAACTAATAATGATAAACAACTTTTATTTCACTGCAGAGATTATGAGCCCAAGATATTTCATGTTTTGTTTCTATAGTTAATGTACGTCTGTTTTTTTTCCTTTATAACAAACTGATTTTCTGTGACAGAAACAAAGTTTTTTGCAATGTTAGTTGTAAAAAGTGATATACTAATATTGATTGATTGATTGATTGATTGATTGATTGATTGAATTTGGTAATATACATCCATTTCTGCATTTCAAGTCTGAAACAAAAACATTCCAAAAAAAGCTGGGATGGGGGATAATTTAGGTAATCAGGTTAAAAAAGTACATCATAAAGCTGATATCAACAGGTGACCGTATCATGATTGGTTCAAGAAGAGTATCCACGAAAGACTCTGAGGGGCAAAGTCGGGCAGTGCATTTTCAACTTCTACAGTGCATTATCCAGAGCGAGTTACAAAGTTATTGGTTTTACAGGTGGGCCAGTGCAGTTTTAGGAGTCTTGCCCAAGGACTCTTACTGGTGTAGAACCTACCTAGACTGGGATATGAGTCCCTGTCTCCCACATGGGGTGGTAGCTCTCTGATGGTGTTAACCGCTGTTTCACACCAACCATCATATTAAAAATTTCAGAGCAAATTGACACTATTGATTTTGGTGGCCAGGAGACTAGGCTAAATTGGTAAATCAAGGTCTTGCCACGATTGTCCCCAGTTTCAATACAGATCTACTATAATCTAAATACCCTTGGTGATGACTAGATAAGATAGAAATGGAAAATCTGAAAGTACTTCTCAGAGCGAAGAGCGAATGTGAGCCTGCTTTACTAGCCTAGTGCTATTCTATCTGGTATTAACTGGAAAACTCTTAGTATGGATTCATTTAATGCTGATCCTAACACTGAAGTGACTATATGGCATTTCCAAGTCCCATATAGGCTACGTCCCATTGCCCGTCAAGTCAAGTCACCTACAAATTATAATACATGACCCTCCGCTGGTATAACAAATTCAGCTCATGTAGGGTTTAGGACAGCCTAAAATATAAACCATACAGAGGTGGTTTGTTTGTGCGGGAATTATAGCTCACCAACATTGCTACAGAACTTCTGCAATGGCCAAGGGTGTTACCAGGATCCAAATGGTCAGTTTAGGCTAGCAATAATAAAACGCTAGATCACAGCATAAATGACAATATTCCTCATGGTGTTAAGCTATTTGGAAAACAACATATAATTACCTGTACCATAAACTATAAGCAGATATCAAAACACCGATACACAGTGTATTTAAGACTGTGGACAGTAAATGGGTGAGGATGTCCAGGAAAACACGTTCTGGAAGCCTGCTATGATTTAATGAGTTGGCTGACCATGTACATTTTTGTGTTTGTTTTTTTACCCTAAAATATGATCAATAATAACATCAGGGCCTGGTTTCCTTTAGTGAAATAATCCATGTAGGAACAGAAAAACAGGGATTTTAAAAAGGAGCTACAAATTCTAGTTTTTACAAGCAGTAAATGACGCCAAAAGACTGGAATATATCTGGAATTATAAAGGCGGCGAGATTCGTTTACCGGGTTAATTAGAGATTAATTAGAGCTCTGCCATATGTCAGTGACCTCTCACCTTGTGAGATATAAAATTAGCCAGTCGGTTTGTGTCAGGATTTTCTATTGACCTTAAATCATTTATAAAAGCGTTTCTGGAAATAGAAGAGCAGGAAGACATCATGCTATTCGGTGTTGAACCGAAGGGGAGGGGACCTCTGCGGTGGATACTCCTCACACATGAACAGGCTCTGGGTTTTTTGGTCATTGCTTATACAACAGCTTCTACGAAGCTGTAAAAAAAACAACAAAAAAAAACAACAATTTAATTGTAATTTTTGATTTTGAAATCGGTAATCAGGTAAAGTATTAATACTCAAGTATAATAAAGACATGAAATTAAAAATACCTTCCCAAAAATACCCAAGTAGGAGGACAAATACAGGGGTTGGACAATGAAACTGAAGCACCTGGTTTTAGACCACAGCCATTCTTCTTGCAGGATAGTGGCCGGGTCACTACGTGATGCTGGTGGAGGTTCGTCCTTCTTGGTGGTATGCTGACATTACCCTGGATACCGTGGCTCTTGATACATCACAAAGACTTGCTGTCTTGGTCACAGATGCGCCAGCAAGACGTGCACCAACAGTTTGTCCTCTTTTGAACTCTGGTATGTCTCCCATAATGCTGTGTGCATTGCAGTATTTTGAGCAGAACTGTGCTCTTACCTGCTAACTGAACCTTCACACTCTGCTCTTACTGGTGCAATGTGCAGTTAATGAAGATTGGCCACCAGGCTGGTCCAATTTAGCCATGAGACCTCCCACACTAAAATGACAGGTGTTTCAGTTTCATTGTCCAACTCCTGTATATGAGGAAAACCTTGACAAGTAATGAGAAACTTGGAGAACTGCTTCTGAATAAATCAAGCATCTATCAGAGCAACAGCAACAGCAAACTCAATTTTGACCAATCACAAAGCAGTCATTGTTACCGGTGTTGTTACATTGTTACCTTGTTACTGGTGTTATCCCCAACAAAACAATAATTTAAATAAATTAAAGATAAAAAATGATGTATATTAATATCAGGCATCGGTTTTCAGCCTTGCTCTTTGCGCACAGTGGTCAGTCTTAACCCATCCTTCCTCGTAAAGGGCTAGGCCTTTACTGGACACTCCCTTTTATCCCCACGCATGACTGCTTCACTGTTTAAGTTTGAATATTCCCCAGTATTCCCAGTCTTTCAAGCCACCAGCTTCAAAAGATGTCTCAAACATGTATCACGTATTTGTGCTGTCTGCTGTGCACATAAAGGTCAAAGAGGATTTACAAACGACAGGATTACCAGACTACAGGACGTTAAAGCGACACTATGAAAAATTTGGGAATTTGGATTTAGGGGACCTCTGTGGTGGACAGGTGTAGCTGATATGTGGGTATGATTGTCATTTGTGCAAAGTCTTATTCCGCCAGCACTCTCGTCTTTCCTCCAGAGGTGCCCTTTCCCGCTTTCTCTCTCTGATCCGTCAGAGAACATGCAGAATCAGCAAAAGCTAAACGAGGCCTTATCAATGGGCCTGCCCTGTCACCTTAAAGATGCATAACAGGGGGAGATGGAGGGACATTGACTCAGACAGAGAGAGGGGAAAGAGAGAGAGGGATCTACTTTGATATAATTACAAATCAGGGCACAGACTCCCAAAAGACACGCACACAGCCCAGGTACTCCCTCTACACGCAGTCCTGTACTTGTGAGGTGTCTGTTCAGAGTCACATGTTTGTCATCTGTTCACACGATGAACAGGACATTTAACAGAAGCATCAACAACTCAATACAACACCATTTCATTATTCAGCCTGGTCTCCTTTACCTTCACTACAGCTTCTAACCTTTCAGGAAACCTTTTTCAGTAACCTGCAGGTGCATTGTTGTGGTTACACCTAAGACCACCTGTGTGTTTCAGGTACGGCTGTGTGACGTATGTCTATGTGTCTCTCTCTCTCTCTCTCGCTCTCTCTACCCGATGAACTCAGGCCTGGTCGTGTATTCCTTGACATCCCCACTTCGTTTACTGTGCACAGTCTTAGAAACACCGCATACAGATGTTTCTTCTCTGCTTATACTTTATGGAACGGACCATCACGGACCATAACTTTATTGAGTAAGGCCGCCATCCATCACATGGTGCACCTTACATAACCTAACACCTAACATGGTAATGGAAAATTATTCTTACTAGTGTACTTCATTCATTCAATCATTTGTTCATTCATTCATTTATTAATTCATTCATGTTCTGATCAGCTTATGCTTCTGGGTCCCGGAGAGTGATGGGGCTTATACCAAGGCTCACTGGGCAGATGGCAGGGAACACCCTAGACAGTCTATCAGTCCTTTCCAGGCTAGTGTGATTTTTAATCATCATTTTATCCATTCATTCATTCATTCATTCATTTATTTACTCATTTTCAACGCTACAGGAAACACCCTGGACAGGCAATGAGTCCATCGCAGGCTAGTGTAATTTTCATCATCAATTAATCAATTCATTCATTCATTCATTCATTCATGCTCTAAGCCGCTTATACTCCTGGGTTACAAAAGGTGCTGGAGACTACTCTAGTGCTCCCTGGACAGAAGGACAGGCCGCCACTCCATCGCAGGCTAATGTGATTTTCATTCATTCAGTCATTTTCTAAGCTACAGAAAAATAATTTTGTATCTTAAGCAGTTCATTCATTCATTTACTTTCTAAGCCTCTTATGTTTCTAGGTTACGGGAAGTGCTGGAGCCTGTTCTGGTGCTTACTGGGCGGAAGGCAGGAGTCACCCTGGACAGCCCGGCATTCCATCATCATCATCATCATCATCATCATCATCATCATCATCATCATCATCAACATCATCATCATCATCATCATCATCATCATCATCATCATCATCATCATCATCATCATCATCATCATCATCATCATCATCATCATCATCATCATCATCATCATCATCCTCATCATCATCAATTAAAAAGTACAGTGCATAGACTGAGACACAAAGCAACAGTGTTAAAGAGACAGGTACAGAGAGAGAGAGAGACAGAGACAGAGAGAGACATAGAGAGAGAGAGACAGAGACAGAGACAGAGAGAGACATAGAGAGAGAGAGAGAGAGAGACAGAGACAGAGAGAGACATAGAGAGAGAGAGAGAGAGAGAGAGAGACAGAGAGAGAGAGACAGAGAGAGAGACAAGAGAGAGAGAGAGAGAGAGAGACACAGACAGAGAGAAAGACAGAGAGAGAGATGAGAGAGAGAGAGAGACAGAGAGAAAGACAGAGAGAGAGAGACAGAGAGAGAGAGAGAGACGAAGAGAGAGAGAGAGAGAGAGAGACGAAGAGAGAGACAGAGAGAGAGAGAGACAGAGAAAGACAGAGAGAAAGACAGAGAGAGAGAGAGAGAGAGAGAGAGACAGAGAGAGAGCCTGCAGGCAAGCTAATCGATGGGGACATTGAAGGATGAGGAGAAAGAAGACATCACAGGAAAATACAAATGCTGAGGATGAGGGAGAGGCCAAGATCAGACCAGACTGAGGGATTAGCGGAGGGAGCAGGACTGTCTATTCATGTCCTCTGTGTGTGCATGTGTGAAGGCTTGAATGCAGTGACAGACGCTTTAAAACCTGATACATATCACACTGCGTCAGCCTCCTAAAGCAGATTCACACAGTGATCACATACATCAGCCTGCGAGGGTAAGCTGCTCCCCGATAAAACACCATGGCTTGCTCCCTACCAGCTTCACATAAATCATATACATCTCCATCTCTCCGCCATTCGTAGCAATGGGGCTAGTGTTTGTCTGCTCGTGCTGTTTTAGTTTCAGCTGAACGGAAAAAAGCCTGTGACCAAAACAGAAAACATCAAACAGGGAAGGCATTCCAATTCTGATCTAATTTACTGGGGTTACAAATTAAACTTCATACCCTACACACTACACACTACCTTGATTTTACTCCCTATATGATATACTGTAATTACAATCCCTCTAAACTACTAAAAGTACCACCCAGGTGACAGTTTAGTACCTTATTTAATAAGTGTGTGAGTGTGAAGAACCTTTAGAACATTTAAAGAACCTTTACACAATGTAAAGATGGGGTACCTATTTCACGTTTCCCCTAGTATGGCCAAGCCAAAAACCATCTAGATAACCATTAGTCCTATAGGGTTTTGGAATTGGATGATATTCATAATATCAACAGTCCCTACATTATGAATGTATTGAGACAGTGATTGGCAATTATGTGCATGTTTAAGATTTAAGATTTTAATCCCTTGTTAATCCCACAGTGGGGAAATTTAGTCTCAGCATTTAACCCATCCCACACACACACTAGTGAACACACACTAGGGGGCAGTAAGCACACTTACCCGGAGCGGTGGGCAGCCCTACGCCCCATGGCGCCCGGGGAGCAGTTGGGGGTAAGGTGCCTTGCTCAAGGGCACCTCAGTCGTTACTGTCAGTTCAGGGAATCGAACCGTCAACTCTCCAGTCACAAGGCTGGTTCCCTAACCTCCACCCCTAGACTGCCCCCATGTGAAGGACGCGGTCTTCACATCAGACTCACACACAAAAGTGTGAGAGCTGGAGTTTAATTTTCCACTTACTCTAAATGAAAGTTGGTGCCATAATTGTACCTGTTAGGTTTAGAACTGAAGCTACAACCTGACTGCCACAGACAACAATGAAAGTCCACAGTCACCCCAGTAAAAAAAAAAAATCAATGTGGTGCAACTTAAGACATGAAACTTCAACTTTAGAAGTGAAACCAACTTCTCTGTGGGGCTAAAGAAGGGGGTTCATTCCTGATAACTGGAATACACGCTGCATACTTCAGCACAATGTATGTATCACTTCACCCAAGATGACCACGGATGGGGCTAAAGGAATCCACAACTTGGACCCATCAGTGTCCAAGATAAAATCCTAAAAGCATCTTCTTCTAAATTACACTCAACATCGAAAGAACAGCTGCACCCAGAAGGACGTGTGGGGTTACAGTGCTATTGGGAAGGAAAATGAGGGATAATAAATAAATGATGATGTATTCAGACTGATATGGGGAATATTTTATATTTCTACACGCAGAGCTAGTGTCTCTCGGTATGGTGCCAGGATGTCTTGACCTGGAGTTGTAGAGGTTCCTAGTAGTGTCCTGTGATAATCTATGCCATGCTCACAGTTAGCGGTGGAGGTGGAGTGACACCAGGCCTTCTGGTGACGGTGACGTGGTGTTAAGGGCAGTTGCCGTAATGGTCTATGTGCATGTAGTCCTGCGTCGTGCAGTCCTCTGCAAATGGTGCTGGCACTAAGAGGAAGTCCCATGGAGGACTGCATGTCCACAATCATCACTAGAGGGTCAGTCAGATACAGTGATAAGACAAATCTTTGCATATGCCATATGCACGGCTGAGCACGAAACCTGAATCATTCTCACGTCTCACGATGTCCAACCCACCCACCAAGTTCCATTCCTGTTTCTTGGTTCCCTCTGGGTGCAGCTATGTGCAACGGTTCTTTTGATGATGAGTGTATTTCCATTTCTCTACATCAGCTGCTTTACATTGTGGAAAAAACTTACATTAAACGTAAAGAACATTTTGGCCTTCTGCTGTAAAATGACCATTTTGGAGATGTTTATTAGTCTTCTTCTTGGACAGCGAAGCTATGAGCAAAACATAGACAGCCAAAGTCTGGTACATTATCATCAACAGCCTACAAAATCTTTATGTGGTGATCATCACCTGATGATTTGTTCCCTTTCTGGGATATTCTAAAGGCTGTATGAAGTACTGTACTGGATTTGAAAGTAGTTGTTTTGCCCTAGTTCTTTTGTTTATTCTGTTTAGCACCACCTGGTGGTATAGTCATGTAAGTGCACTAACAGGAACAGGAAGTGCCAGTGAATTTCCTTTGTTTGCTATGGACTTGTAGAGGGAGCATTTGTACATGTTGCGATCCTGTCAGTCCTGTGCTTTAAAACCCACAAAACGGCTTATCTGTAAGTCTTGTACTGCGTACATCTTTATTTATGTGTTTGTGACATAACATGTTACATGGCTTCGGAGTATGTTACATATACATATGCATACAGCTTTGCGTGGATGTACAACAGCTACATTTTAGTTCTTATACTTACCTGTATGTATACGTGTGTTCTTTTTCAGTTTTACAAAGAAATTATATTTACGTCATTAAATCCTGCCAAATTCAACAACATCTTTGTTCCTTGGACGATTTCTGGACTATATATTGTATAACTAGCTGTATAGCTAAGAAATACGTTAGCCGAAGCCATTTTTAGCGAGGACAGCATACGTACACTTTATGAAAGACACCTCTGAGAAGTGAATCCATGGTAAGCACTGCCACTTCTCACTCTTGTGTAGTGAGCAAGTCTTAGGTGTTACTAAGCACACCCCTGCACTCCAGCCTGCCAGAGTCTGAAGATGATAACGCTGTTCTGATTTTAGCTTAAAGGTGTAAATGTGTTAGGGAATCCTTTTGTGCACGTAGATTAGCAATGGACTTTCTGGCGTGTATATGCGGAAGTTTTTGCAGGGAGCAAAGATCTCCAGAGTTTGTTAGTAGCGTTAGCCTAGCAGCTCCAGACTCCAAACTTAAGAAGCAAAACTTGGACATCAGACTTGCGTTATATGATGGACTAAATTTAGATTAAGTGTACAATTACATGGATATAAATGTTTGCCAAAGTATTCCTCCAACATGTGGAATCATTAATGTGTTGCTGCAGGACACTATTCTATAATCCCATGTGGGCAAGTTATACTAGGCATATACAGGGGTTGGACAATGAAACTGAAACACCTGGTTTTAGACCACAGTCATTTATTAGTATGGTGTAGGGCCTCCTTTTGCGGCCAATACAGCGTCAGTTCATCTTGGGAATGACATATACAAGTCCTGCACAGTGGTCAGAGGGAGTTTAAGCCATTCTTCTTGCAGGATAGTGGCCAGGTCACTACGTGATGCTGGTGGAGGTTTGTCCTTCTTGGTGGTATGCTGACATTACCCTGGATACCGTGGCTCTTGATACATCCCAAAGACTTGCTGTCTTGGTCACAGATGCGCCAGCAAGACGTGCACCAACAGTTTGTCCTCTTTTGAACTCTGGTATGTCACCCATAATGTTGTGTGCATTGCAGTATTTTGAGCAGAACTGTGCACTTACCTGCTAACTGAACCTTCACACTCTGCTCTTACTGGTGCAATGTGCAATTAATGAAGATTGGCCACCAGGCTGGTCCAATTTAGCCATGAGACCTCCCACACTAAAATGACAGGTGTTTCAGTTTCATTGTCCAACCCCTGTACACCTACATTAGACACATAGCCCACTGACTACAGACGTCTGCTGGTCAGATGCATCAGGTTGACAACGCATGGTGTGGTTTGCTGTCGCCTTCTGACAGCCCTTCAAGCCTTTCAATGCGACCTTTTTTTAAATTTTTTTTTTTTTTTTTTTTACAAACAGCACATAGGACCATGTATACTGAAGCAATCTGAGTACATAACACCGTCCACTAATTTCACTCTACTGAGCCAGTCTAATGCCTGTCTTAGGACATGATGATGATTTCACAGTCGGAGCTGAATGGTCTGACTTGTGGAGACTCATTACTGTGACTGGACAATGATAACAGGTTACTATTCCGAGTCAGTCTATCTACTGAAGCTGTAATCCCTAAAAACAAGGGTCTAGACTAGTTCATGCTACGCAACGCAACTGAGATTTTGTGGACAAGACCCTTCTAGTATGACCTGCGAACCATCATAATAGCTTCTCTGAACTGTGGGCCTAAAAATAATGAGTTACCGCATGATAAGCTTACCGGACAAACAAAGGAGTCCCCTGTGACGGAAACGTACCTAATAGCGTGTAGTACCTCCACCAGCACCAACAACAGCTGTGATTGGATTTGGTATGTACTGGACAAGTTTCTAGATGTAGGCCACATCAATGTTCAGAAACTGAACTGTTGGTCCAGATGTGGTGGATGCCTTCCCTGGCACAGTTCTGAGGAGGATTCCCTGTAGACTGGGATTATAGACACTGCTGGCAGACTCGTATGACCATACGCTTCCATACACCTGCAGATTCAGCTACTTCCTTCACACTATGGTCTTTGGCCATGCCCAAATGCACTCCCTCCTTCTAGCCAATCATTAACATCTGCTCTGGAGCCATTTTCCACACATGGAACGAGACATTCCCTGCACTGTAGCACCTCTTCTCAATCTCTGAATCCAGTCACACCCCCCACCCCAGGTATTTATATCCCCATCATCCTCCTGCAGCACCAGAGTCTTTAGTTACTACCACCTTAAACACACAAGGGGATTTATTTCTTGTCCAGGGAGCTTATTAAGGCCTTGTCACCTGTCAGAGGTCATCATTCACAGTCACGACCCTTCAAGCAAACATCTTCTTCATCCACTGCAACTATGTTTTAAATGAAACTCCACAAACTGGCTACTCAGCACCTCTAATCCAATAACCCAACACACACGATTATTCATTAGAGCTTTAGCCCGAGCCACACAAGCAGCTAAACGAAGTGGAAATCAATAGAACCTCGGGAGCTGACCAGTTCATGGCTGAAGACGTGCGCAGAGACATGTATGCACACAGAAGGGAGAGCAAGGGATCTCAAGGATGAGTCTGTGCACGTATCTGTGCCTGTGTGGTGTTAAGACTAAGATTGCTAGATACTCTAAGCCTCTTATGCCAGGGTTGAGGTGCTAACACCGCACATTGGGCCTGAAAAGGCAGGTGTGTTACGTACAAACCGAATTCACAGTGACCTGCTGAAAGAAGATTGGCCAACAGGACAGCACTATTACAGCTCTCAGAAAGCATCCACCGTTCAGCTAATGATTCCTGTTGCGATGGCTTTCCATTGTTGCTTTTTATTTTTCCTGTTATTGTGGAATAACACATCTTTTAGAAAGAAATACCTCCGTTTATTACCATCACTACCTCTTTGAGGCCAATTTCCACCATTTCTTGAACTTCTTTAACCCTAGTGGTAGCCTTATGCTCAGTTTCTGTGATCAGCAATAGCTTACTCTTCTACTATACTATCCTACTATATACTCTCAGTATTATTTTAAAAGTGATTAACCATAATATACATAACATACAGAGGAGAAGTTATTATTCAGAGGAGAATAATAAAAAGTTAAGTTGTGGCAGTCATGGGCTGGAGGTAAGGGAACCAGCCTTGTGACTGGAGGATCGCCATTTCGATTCCCTGAGCCTACAGTAACGACTGAGGTGCCCTTGAGCAAGGCACCTAACCCCTAACTGCTCCCCGGGTGCCGTGGATAGGGCTGCCCACCGCTCCGGGTAAAGTGTGCTCACTGCCCCCTAGTGTGTTCACTAGTGAGTGTGTTTGTGGTGTTTCACTTCACGGATGGGTTAAATGCGGAGAATAAATTTCCCCACTGTGGGATCAACAAGGGATTTTTCTAAAAAAAAAAAAAAGTATTATTATTATATATAAGTAATTATATATAGTCATTATTAGCTGTGTTTCTCAGTGATGTTAGTCCCATTAGAATCTACCATGTCAGCCATTTTTGCAGACTCTGCACTCTTGTGCCCTGTGCAAATGAGGCTTCCTTTATTGTCACTGCATTTTTAGCTACAATAAAATTCAGGTGCACCACCCGAAACAGCGGATGGACCTTGTCACTGTACCTGACCGACCCAACAGCTACTATTACGGAGATTCAGAGAGCAGTGATGCCCTCCAGGAGTCATCCTGTTAGTGCAGCACCACTGGCAGACGGCTGCACCACGCAGGACTACATGCACACAGACCGTTACCACGACTGTCCTTAACACCACGTCACCGTCACCAAAGACTGCAGTGGTGTCATACCAGACTGTCATGGAGTGACTCAGGATGGCAGCGGGTCATCTTCAGTGACGAGTCCCGCTTTAGTCTTGGTGGGGATGATCAACGGATCCGTGTGTGGAGGCGCCGTGGTCAGCACCAAGAGGAATGTTTTTTTTTTTTTTTTAATTATATGTCTAGAAGGCCTGGTGTCACTTCACCTTCACACCTACCACACCGTCTGCAGGAACTGTGTGAGGATATTCAAGCTGCATGGGACGGATTATCACAGGACACCATTAGGAACCTCTACGTCTCTCATGTTGCTTTAGCAAACATGGCGGTCCGGTTCCAAACTGTTCACCAGGCTTGTGGTCCGTGTTCAGATGGATGTAAATTGCCCTGTTGGTGAATATTCTATCATATCCTGTGGAAAAAGAAGTTTTCACTCTGTTCTCTGTGGCCCAAATCAAAACAATAAGTATTGTCCAATGGAGAGCCCTCAGGGCCTTCTGGACCTTCAGAGAACATCTACAGCAGTTGGGGTGCTCACTGGGGCGAAGGGAAACACCTTGGAGAGGTCGCTAGTTCATCGCAGGGCATACACAGTCACTTACACCTGGGGGCAATTTAGCATCTTCACGTCACTCCAGTGTCTTTGGATTGTACAAGGAACCGGAGCACCTGGAGGAAACCCACACAAACACTGGGAGAACACGCAAACTACACACTGAAGGATCCTGGACACCCTAGTGCCCACTGTGCCACCGTACATCTCAGATATCATTGTTTACAGTCATTGTTCTACTTTCATGTACACACACTTTCCAAAAAAGATCTGGTTGAGTGAAGCCCCCTACATAAGCTGTGATAGAAAGGCAGTTAGACAACATGGAGGCCCAACACCCCCCTGAAACAGATCATACCACATGCTGCAGAGATCCACAGTACAAACCCCCTCTTAAAACCACAGCTAGACCGCAGATCGGGCTAACTTGCCTGGGGCTAGATTAATATTTCAGTGTACAGAGAGTGCGAGAATCAGAGACATAGACACAGGGATACAGAAAGAGACCTGGGGATGATCTTTCTCAATAACTTCAAGACCAGGGTCAGTGTCACCAGTGTCAGGACAAATGTCTGATATCACAAAAAAAAATATATTAACAAAGACAATCAAGTACTCATACTTTCCCATGACAATTCCAGCAGCAGTGCTTTAGTCCTGGTTGGGCTATTGCAGATAATCCACTGCGCTCACAATTCTCAATTCATATAAGGGCACTCCAGCCTCAAGCCTGGCCCACACTCCAGGATAATCTGGCTGATTTTGAGGCTGATTTGTTCCTTCAGACCAACCAAAAACACTTTCCTGATATCTGGCTGATCTTAAATGATCATTATCTTTACATGTGGGGTGTTTACAATTCAATTTTTAGTCCTCCAAATCTTCTCCCAGTGCAGGTGATGTGGCTCCGATCATGATTTGTAAATATTAAAGATGGTCACCATTTATGACTCAGCGTAGCTGTCTGACTGACTGTAGCGTAGGTGGACAACTGCATCTCTTGTAATGACGGCTGGATGACTCAGTATCCTGTAGAGTGAGGTGGACGACTCAGTAACCTGTAGTGAGGGGTGGACACGAGGTAACACAGGGCATGTTGGCGCAGTGCGTAGCACTCCAATGTCTTTGGATTGTACAAGGAACCGGAGCACCTGGAGAAAACCCACACAAACACTGGGAGAACACGCAAACTACACATCTAGACCTGGACACCCTAGCGAGGGTATCGAAGGAACCTTGCTCTGAACCTTGCACAGGGCATGTTGGCGCAGTGTGCAGCACTGTCGCCCCACAGCAAGAAGGGCTCGAGTTCAATTCCCGTCTGGGACAGCCAAGGTCCTTCCTATGTGGAGTTTGCATATTCTCCCTGTGTCTGTGTGGGTTTCCTCCAGGTGCTCCGGTTTCCTCCCAGAGTCCAAAGACATGCAGTCAGGTGAACTGAAGATGCTAAGTTGGCCCGCTAGGTGTGAATATGTGAGTAAATGTGCGTGTCTGAGTGGATTGGTGGATTGGAGGTCTGTCTAGGGTGTTTCCTGCCTTCTGCCCATTGACCACTGGGATAGGCTTAAACACCCCCCATGACCCAGAAGGATAAAACAGTTTAGAAGGTGACGGACGGAGTCAGTGAGTCTGTGTCAAACCCATATTAGTAACTCTAGGAATGGGATTTTCAAAAAATAGCACTATCAAATCCTGTGTCCAAACACCGTAAGAGCTTAGCACTTAGCAACCTGTCAGTCAACTTCAGTAAGTAATCTACCACTGCTCTGTCTCTCGGGGAACCAGCTATCGAAATCAGCAACTTACTTTTTCCTACCAGCCGCAAGCTTGTCACAGCCTGGGACAGCACTGCATGGCCTGTTAGTGAGTGTGGCAGGGAGCAGGATTGATCAGCTGTGCTAAGGGTCTCTAATGAAACAAGTGCAGGTGGGAGAGAAAGAGAGAGAGACCACCACTCTCGTATGGCTGTGGTATATCTCATTATACCCTCCTCTGACAGAATGTGGCATTTACAAGCAATATGTGCAGTAATTACATACAGCGCAAAGATCAGAATCATTACTGGCGTCCAGGTACAGACCTGAACACAAATACGTTGGCATTTTCTATGCTAACCGTTCCCATTTCAATTCCAAGCCGCTGCACTACAGTTAAAGTCTTATCGTCGAGCTGTAAAAGTCACATAAAGTTCACCTGCCAACCACATGCAGCCGACAGTAAAAGCATAGCTGCCTTAATTTCGCATTTGGAACATTCTGACTGCTTCTTACTGAACAACAAAGAGCAGAAAGTCATGATGGCAGCAGCAGCTTTCATCTTCCTCATTGCTGTACCTGGCTAACCCAACAGCCACGATTGCTGACATTCAGCAGGAGTGATGCCCTCCATGAGTCATCCTGTTAGTGCCAGCACCATTGGCAGACGGCTGCATGACGCTGGACTACATGCACACAGACCGTTACAACGACTGCCCTTAACACCACATCAACATCACCAAAGACTGCAATGGTGTCGTGCCAGACTGTCATGGACCATCAGTGACGAGTTCTACTTTTATCTTGGTGGAGACGACCAACGAATCTGTGTGTGGATCCAACCGTGGTCAGTGCCACAATGAACGTGGGTTTGTTGTCTTGCTTCACACATCCAGAAGGCCTGGTGTCAGTCCACCTCCAGCCCTACCGCACAATCTACAGGAACTGTGTGAGGATATTCAAGCTGCATGGGATGCTTTATCACAGGACACCATTAGGAACCTCTACAACTTCATGCTGAGAGGTCTGGCATGCTGCGTTGGCAACATGGCCGCCAATGCCATACTGAGAGACAGACTTCTGTATGTGTAGCTCAATAAATATGGCCCATATCAGTCTAAATGTATCATCAGTTATTGTTTCTGGTCACTTTTATCTTCCTTCCCAACAGCACTGCACTCCCACACCTCCTTCTGGGTGCACCTATGCCTTTGGATGATGAATGTAACTGTGGGACCACCTTTCAATTATATATGTCCGGAGGGCAGCTGGAATATTTAATATTTAGTTACATTTACGTCCTGGTATATGCAGACATGATGGAAAGTCAGGAGGAAGGCACCCCTAACGATGGGGATCGACTAGTTAGAGGTGAGAAACGGTGTGTAGCCTAGTACTAGCTCCGTGTGGGCGGCAGTGTTAGCAGCGGTTTTCACATAACAGCTCCGGAGAGGAACCACTTTCTGAGCCTGTTTGTGCAGGGATTTAAATGTCCTGTAGCACTTGGTAAGGAAGCAAACATCCAGTCGCTGGGGTGGGCTGGATGTTGACGCTGAGGGCTAACTGCAGGCAGTAGTTCTTGTTCCTTGATAGCGTTTGGTAGTTGAAACCCAGTGGTGTGTTGGGCAGCACTGATTACTCATTACAACACTTTTACCAGAAGCTGTTAGGAAAGTATAGGCAGTGCTAGGTTTTCTTCGGCAAGGAGAAGTTGTTGAGATCCTGTGTGGACAGTGAGGCTGAAGACATGCCATATCCCATCTTCGTTAATGTAGACGGAGGGGAACCCTCTGCTCCTAGATTTCTGGAGGTTCCCGGTAAGCTCTTTGTGTTCCTGGTGTGGAGGTGCAGCATACAGTCTGCCAGGCTCTGCATGTTCGTTCTACATGCACAGCTGTAGGATCAGTCATATAATGGTGGTATCGTGATTAGAACTCAGCCCTATAATAGTGGTGCCCTCTACAAATGTAATTATGGTGTTGGAGTTGTGGGTGGGCGCACAGTCACGGGTGAAGAACGAGTTGAGTAGTGAGCCCAATCTGCAGCCTCCACTGTTAAACGCCCGTCTTAGGTTTATTCTATTCGATGTGACGGCATTCTGCTAATCCTGTTAATAGTAAAGCTCTTTCCTCCAAGTTTACCAATTCTTTCTTTGCCCGAAATTTGGTGGACAGCACCCTAAATATTCCTCCAACACCATTTCACTGCTTTCACAGCATTACGCATGCTGTTATTGCTGAAATCCATGTCCATCAAAAGCGTCTGGCAGTTGAACAAGGCCTTTCCTATTAAACTCACTGTACATGAAATCTATTCTGGCCTCACCACAGAAAGATGATCAGCTCAGCAGATAGCTAACAGCCATACGGAGTCCCTGTAAATCAGTGTGTAGAATATAGACGTTTATGTGGTTGACATGGCAACAGATAACACCACTTCCTGCCAGTGAGCTACCATCGCATGTGTGGGACTGGGGTTCGGTTACCAGTCTGGGTGACTAAGCTGGGCTACACCTATTAGAGTCCATGGACAAGACTCCTAACACTACTTCGGCCTCCCTGTCATGCCATCAACCTTGTACGTTGCTCCAGATGTAAGACATGCTCAGGTCTTCAAAATAGACTCAGCCAAAAATAGTATTCCTGTGGGACGTCTGGATTAAATACACTTCAATCAATACTTCTGGATTAGAAGGCTGAGGGAGCTCCGTCATGGAGCGGATGGAGTTAATGAGCTAAAGACTAATGATCCGTGCCCAGTTTCCCAAAAGTATCTCAGTGTTAACGTCATTGTGATGAGTTCAATGTGACGTTCGCTGACGTACCCTCCTGGGGGAGCCTGAAGCCTTGTGTACACTCGTTAAGGTGGTATGGGCCTGGTGTAATGTACACCTCCGAGTTGGTATCCATAATCGGATAATATCTGAGATTCATGGAAAGGCCTTTCCAGTAGAGCCTGTGTCCTCTGGGAAATTAAACCCATGCAGATCCTAGAAATAAATATGCTATACGGCGTATGGAAATTTAGTTAGTCATCGCCAAAAAGGGCTTAATTCAATCAGTCTGCTTATTCAAGCAATCTACCGAAAAGCAGACTGTCCGAGTGTTCAGTTTATTGTCCATCAGCTACTGTTGGAGTGTTCACTGCAGAAATGATAGGTACTGTGAATTCCTTCACGAGCTGGAAGGAAGTATGATCTACAATGGCAAGTATGTGAACCCTTAGGAATTACCTGTGTTTATGTATAAGTTATCTTCAAACATGATCTGGTCTTCATCTAAGTTACAATGTAGAACAATGATGATCTGTTTGAACCAGCAACACAAAAATAAACGATTGGCCGTGTCCATATTAACTACATCAATTAAACATTTACAGTGCAGGGTGGAAAGAGTCTGGGAACCCTTTCGCTAATGACCTCAACATAAGCCAACTGGTGTCAGGAGCTAGCAAACCAACCCATCAATGAAAGCAAGTTGGAGCTACTTTGACTTCTAATAAAAACAATCAAAACAGTCTGTGTTTGCTATTCACAAGAAGCATCTGCTAAAGTAAACCATGCTTCACAAGAAAGAGGTTTCATAGGACCGACCATCAGTCCATTCGCCTACCAAGTATCCTCAAAGAATTTGAGTGTTCGCCAGTTACACAAATACTCTAAAAATGGAGGCGATTTGTCACTGTGTCTTCTTTCCCTGGAAGTGGGCACTCAGCCAAGACCTCTCCAAAGGCACAACGCAAAATGTAAAGAATGCTAGCAGAGTAACAGTTGAAGGCTTCACAGAATATCAGCAGTGGTTCACATCCCTGTTCATAAAACATTGAACAGGCATGGGGTCTATGGCCGAACATCAACAAGGAAGCTGCGGATCTCAAAAATAAACATCCCTGCACGCCTGAAGTTTGCCAAAGAGCACCTTCACCTTCCAAAACGCTACTTGGAAAATGTTTTTCTGGACTGATGAATCCAAGGGTTTGGGATGAACACATGACACTATGTATGGTGTAAAAAAGGGCGGTAGAATCCAACATGACCAAATCAACCTAGTGGTGGCTTCCTGATTCGGGGCCACTTTGCTGCCTCAGAACTACACTCAAAAACACAACCAATTAAATGGATGATGCTGGTGATCTTAAAGACTCTACAGTCTCACATTTAACAGCTCCAACTGATGAGAGTCTGAGCCAGTCCATATCCTGATACACCACATCTACTCCTGATGTACACAGTATGGTACTCCTCCATATCTCCACCTCTAATATATATTTAGTGGTGTAAAAACTTTGATCTCTTTTTCTGCACAGTGTAAAAGCTCTAGTTCTCCTTTCAGGTTAGTGAATATTCATGATGGACCGACCAATAGAATCGCTCCAAACCTGCTTAGTAATAAACCTTGTTCTATCAGCTCCACTGCAGGGTAAGAAAGCTGGTTCATCCTCCTGTAAAGGTCTATTTTGGAGGTTTTTAAGGTGGACGGTATAATTCCATGAGCGCTATTTTCATGAACCTTTGACTGGAACTGTATCCCAAGATATTGAGAGCATCGTGTCAGGGACAATGGTCCTAAACATGAAGGTAACTCTACTACAGAAAAGCTTCAAACAAACAAAACCTGCTGTAACCTGACATAAGCACTGTGGAATGAACTCAAGAATGGTGAATGGGACTGAGCATAATGGGTTCTGTAAAGATTAGCCCATTATTCATCTTGAACAGCTCTGATCCACTACCGGAAGTGCTTTCTTGAGGTTACTGCTGCCAAACGGAGGTTTGACAAATCACTACATCCGAGAATACAGCTCCTTTCCATCAGCATTGTGAATGTTTAATTAGTGTGCACAATGCCGACATGAAAGAACATAACTCTTGGTGCAATTAGCCTTCGCCATGCTGTGATTGCCTATACTTGACCTAGATCACATTTCGTGAACAATGCAGAAAAATAGGTCATGGCAAAGTGCTCACATACGGCTTTCCACTGTGTCTGCATAGTGAATCCTCAGTTAGGAGACCAGCGTCTCTCCGTAAAGCCCGTATCTGTGAGCAGTGCTGCGAAATATCCCCTGGGATTCCGTTGTTTGTGGTCTTACATTCGGGTAATAACTGGTAGTAGCCTGATAGCTTAATCAGAGCTGATACGGTTCAGCCAAGTCATTTCATTATGTCTTGGCTATTTGCTAAGGAAATGCTCAACATGATAAAGATGTATCCCAGGTCTATTGCCATGATCTTGCTTTCTCTGACTTCCTTCTTTCCAGCCAAGGCAATAAACCCTGCAGGCTTTGGTAAGGGCTGCATTTCAACAGGCTGTCTGATTGAAAAGACATAAAACTAAGGCCATAAAAATGAAAAGCATAACCTCATAGAGCTCAAAACCAGTGCACCTAGCTGCCATGTCATCTTGCTTAGCGGGCAAAATGTGCCTCAACTAATAAATTCGGATGT
>JAMWET010000735.1:137500-150000 GCA_024036415.1 Prochilodus magdalenae
CTTCTGAGAGGGGGGAAAAGTTGGAACACCTACAATCCTTACAGGCACACAGTAAAGGCATTGTCCTTAAACCGCTGCATTAAATTTGAAATTTTTTTTGCACAGTGGTCAGCCTCAACCCAAGCTGGCTCATCAAAGGGCAGGCCTTTCTTGGATTCTCCTCTTATACTCAAGCACAATTGCATCACCTGTTTTCACCACATTCCTGAAAAATTGCTCTGGTCCCAACTTGTTTTTGGAACATGGTGCAAACACCACAGTGGATTTGCAGATCATTGCTGTGCACTGTCTGGGATCTGTGCATAGGCATGTACACCTGATGTGCGGTTTCATTCCTAAGGAGGAAGATTATCTATTCACACACACACTTAAAAAGATAAGAGGGATAGACAGATAAAGGGAAAACAAACAGGTGGTACACGGAGGAAAACACAAGGCAAGAAGAGTGAAGAGAGAATGAGACAGTGAAAGGAAGACCAGGGAAGAAGAGAAAAAGTGAGTGACAGAAATAAAAATTATCCAGAGAAAGAGAGTTAGCGCAAATACAGTAGCACAGACAAATCCAGAGAAAGCCTGCAGGGGTGCAGACTTCCTCCTTTCCTTCCTTCTCTCTTTCTCTGTCCCCTCCCTCTCTTTCTTTCCCTCTCAGTATCTCCACTCCTCCCCGTCTCTCTTTTCCCCCCTGCTTGTCTGTAACGGGTTTGCACTGCTGCTACTGCTGCTCTCATCGTCTCTGCAGCATCACTCAGACAGAGCGCAGGAGCGAGAGACACAGCGAGAGAGTAAGAGAGAGACAGGGAGAGACAGGGTTAGAGTGAGAGAGAGAGCGAGGGAGAGAGAGTGTGTGTGTGTGTGTGTCACCTCTTCTGCTGCAGAGCCCCGTGGAGTTGTTCCTGACGTTCCCGGAGCTGAGCCTGCAGGTGCTGGATCTCGCGCTGGAAAGTCGCCGCTTTGCCCGCAAAGTCCTGCTCCTGCTCCTGCAAGCGGCGGCCCAGCGCGCACACACCCGCCCGCGCCTGCTGCTTGAACACCTGAGACACACACACAGACGCACAGAGTCAGACGCTAACCGGCAGTGGAGTGCCGGGGGAGAGAAGCTCACACGCGCAGGGGCGATGGCAGAGGCAGGAGGACACGCAACAGCCAAGTGAACGTCACAGTGGAGTATTTCCAAAACACGCTCCGAGGAACGAAAGAGGAAAAACAAAAACGGCCTCGGAGGAGCCAGACGAGCATAGACCCGGAGAAGGTAGGAGCTCAGCACACTAAGCTGTTATTATGTTACAGTGTTATTAAGGTGGGGGTGGGGGGGGCTGCTGTATCAGTTTTAGTGCAGACGGATGAGACTGTGCCTGTTTCCGGACTTTCCAGCACTTTGTATGAGGATTTAAAGGCTTTACTCTTCTCACTACTAGCACTCTCAGAACACACACCAAACTCACTCTACAAGGTCATACATGGCATAAATCAAAATAACAACAGGTTTATATGATGGCATAATGTCCTACTCTACTCTATTCTATTCTATTCTACTCTACTCTACTCTACTCTACTCTACTCTATTCTATTCTATTCTATTCTATTCTATTCTATTCTATTCTATTCTATTCTATTCTACTCTATTCTATTCTACGCTATTCTATTCTATTCTATTCTACTCTATTCTATTGTACTGCATTTAATTCCATTGTATTCCATTCTGTTCTATTGTAGTCCATTGTACTATATTCCTTGGAATTCTATTCTATTCTATTCTATTCTATTATTTTCTTTTCTATTCTGGAGATTACAATGGGAAATGAGAGAGCTATTACAAAGGTATAGCACTGTGTGTAGCAAGTCCACAGGTCCTTTTCAGAGCGTAATAGCTATGATCATATAGAGTGTGTGTGTGCCTGTGTGTGTGTGTGTGTGTGCGCGCCTGTGTGTGTGTGTGTGTGTGTGCGTGTGTGTGTGTGTGTGTGTGTTCGAGGGTGCTGAGTGGCTGAATGATTTGCCAGTCTGTGAAATCATATGAAAACAGGTCAAATATCTTAGCACAAGAAAAGAGAAGGAAACGAGGAGAAGACAGGATTAAAGAGACGGAGGGGAATAAGCGAGAGAAGAAGAAAGAGGAAAAAAGAGAATACGAATTAAGAGGATAAAAGAAGAGAGAAAAAGAAAATAAAGAACAGAAGAGAAAAAAGGAAAGGGTAAAACAAGAGAAATAGAATAAGGAAAGGAAAGGAAGAAGTGAAAAAGAAGAGAAGCAAAGAGAAAAGAGAGATGATAGGAGGGAAAGAAGAGGAAGGGAGAAGTCAAAATAGGGAGAGAAAGGATCAGAGAAAGGAGAGCAGAATTTAAGACAAAAGAAAAGAGGAGAGGAGAAGTAAGGAGAGATGAGGAGAGAGGAAAAGATGAAAACAAAAGACAGAACAGAAGAGAAAAGAGGGGGATATGAGGAGGAACAGAAAAGAAGAGAAAGATGAGGAAAATGTAAAGGATTAAAGGGGGAGAGGAAATGAGCAAAGACAAGATAGAGAGAAGAGAGAAGGAGAGAAAGAGAAAGGGAGAAGATAAAAGCAGTACAGAGAAAGAAGGAAAAACTGAGGAGAAGCAAGGAAGGGAGAAGAGATGAGGAAAACAGAAGGGGGAAAGAGAAGAAAGAAGTGAGGAATAAAGCAGATGAAAGAAGAGAACAGAGAAGAGGAGCACAGAGCAGAAGAAGATGTAGCAGAGAAAGGAGAAGAGCAGAGGGGAGGATCAAAACAGGAGAAGAGAAGAAAAGAGCAGAATGAAGGAGAGTAGAGGAGAGTAGAGTAGAGTAGAGGAGAGGAGAGGAGAGGAGAGGAGAGGAGAGGAACCGGGGAGAGCAGTAGAGCAGAGAGAGCAGTATATGCAGGTGACAGAGGACAAATGAAAACGGGTTGAGGAGCAGAGGAGCACCTGTAGGAGCACACACTCCACACTCTCTGCCGCTGTTGCTGTGGTTTCAGCCCCAAACTCATCACACCACACCGCAGCAGACGGTGGACTGAACTCTGCTGCTCGTATGTGACTGTGTGATATCAGAGAGGCTGTGCTCACACACGCTCCCGCGGTCAGTGCAGCGTCTCCCGTCTGCCTCAGACACAGCTGAGAAACACGGTTACAGCACACAACCCTGCTACAGACCTCTACTGACATACAGAGCGACTACATCAGAGAGAGAGGGAGAGAGAAGGAGAGAGACAGAGAGAGAGAGAGAGAGAGAGAGGAGAGAGAGAGGAGAGAGAGAGAGAGAGAAGAGGGGGAGAGAGAGAGAGAGAGAGAGAGAGAGAGAGAGAGGACAGAGAGAGATGGGCGAGAGAGAGGGCAGAGAGAGGGAGAAAGATAGAGAGAGGGAGAAAGAGAGAGAGAGAGAGACAGAGAGAGAGAGAGAGAAAAACAGAGAGATAGCATGAGAGGAAAGAGAGAGTGGGGAGAGAGAGAGGAAGAGAGGGTAAGAGAGAGGAGAGAGGGAGAGAGAGGAAGATAGAGAGAGAAAGACACAGAGATAGCATGAGAGGAAAGAGAGAGTGGGGAGAGAGAGGGGGGGGAGAGAGAGAGAGAGAGAGAGAGAGGGGGGGGGGAGAGAGAGAGAGAGGGAGAAAGATAGAGAGAGGGAGAAAGAGAGAGAGAGAGAGACAGAGAGAGAGAGAGAGAAAAACAGAGAGATAGCATGAGAGGAAAGAGAGAGTGGGGAGAGAGAGAGGAAGAGAGGGTAAGAGAGAGGAGAGAGGGAGAGAGAGGAAGATAGATAGAGAGAGAAAGACACAGAGATAGCATGAGAGGAAAGAGAGAGTGGGGAGAGAGAGAGAGAGAGAGAGAGAGAGAGAGAGAGGGTTCTCTCCTTGGTTACTGATGCTAAACCAAATTAGCTCCCCCCTGGAAATCAAAGCCTGTAGGGAGAAAAGCATGCTGGGAACTTTGCCAGGAAGAATGATGAAAGTTTCCAACGCCCACTCGACTTTGTCACACATCGCACGCACACACACACACACGCATACGTGCACACGCACACACGCACACACACACACACGCACGCACACACACGCACGCACACACACACACACACACACGCACACAAGCACACGCACACACACACACGCACACGCAGAGTACATTGATTAACTGATTGCTAGTGATAGTTTGTAACACAGATAAGTCTCTCTGTTGGAGGGGTCTCCGGAGGACCGGCTCTAGAGAGAGGGGAGTAATGTGTGTATATGTGTGTGTGTGTGTGTGTGTGTGTGTGTGTGTGCCCAACCGCTCCCCTCACACACCAATCAATAGCGCTCTCATACTCAACAAACCATGCTCAATAGCGCTGGCTGTGTGTGCCTGTGATTGTGTGGGCAAGCAGCCGCAAAACCTCTCTGAAATGACCCCATCAGCAGATGAGTAATAATCAGCCCTTAAACAGCCAGGGACCGGTGCTACGTGCTCTCGCTCTCTCGGACTGCAGTATGGTGCAGTACAGTGTCCTGCAGTCCCGAAGAGCACATACACACTACACGTATATATACACAAACTTCCAGAGAAAGGCGTCCTGTGGTTGGTGTAGCTCAGCAGGCTGCTAGAGAGCCACAGCCACACGTGGGAGACTGCGGTTCGGATTCCGGTCTGGGTGACTATGCTGCGCTACACCAATAAGAGTCCTTGGGCAAGACTCCTAACACCACACTGGCCTACCTGTTATAGGATTAACCTTGTAGGTCGCTCTGGATAAGAGCGTCAGCTAAACACCGTACATGTAAACGTCTTCTCTAGCAGGAAGACACTCACACAGCCTTGTGTTAATACAGTGCTGGACCATATTCATAGGCATTACTGTGGAAAAGTCAGAGATCGAACCTCATTTCCGCCATTTACTCAAACCGCCACTAAAGACTCCTCCGTTTACTCCCCTTTTCAGCATCAGGTACAAAACTCTGTTATTATAAAAGACCACACAACTTCCATCTGTGTTTAAGATGGTAGTACCTTCAGGCTCCTGCAGATGGCGCTGCTGTACGAGGATGATGGGCTATAAATACCTGTGGGGTGTGAGTGACGGGATCCATAGATTGGGAAGAGGTGCTACAGTGCAGGGAATGTCTCGTTCCATGTGTGGAAAACGCTCCAAAGCAGATGTTAATGATTGGCTAAAAGGAGTGACTGCATGTGGGCGTGGCCAAAGACCATAGTGTGGAGGAAGTAGCTGAATCTGCAGGTCTATGGAAGCGTACGGTCATACGGGTCTACCAGCAGTGGCTTCTGAGAACAGCAGGAGCCTCTTTCTTTGATTTGCATCCATTGTTTCATTTCTGTATCCCTTTTCTTAATAATGGCTTGCAGAACAGCTACACATCCTTTCAGACCCACAGCATTGAGCTGTCATCGCACAGTGGCAGGATGGAGAGAAACCCCTGTGGAAGTTTCCAGATCTGAAACATAAGTAGAGCTTGATGTTCTCTCTCTCTGGAAGATGAAGCACTGTTTATAGGATGGGGCCCGTCTGGACTGGCTACCAGCGGACGTACGCGGTTGTTAGGAGACTGATCTCTTCAGTGTATTTTATTTACTGTACGGTTTTAGAACCTGTTGGAAGATGCTTCGTCATGCTGTTCCCTTTGGTTTCCCTTCTCCTTAAGCATGTAGATTATAGATCATGTACTGTTGGAATTCTTTTTCTGAGCCACTGAAAAAAAGGACAGGGTTTGCAGGAATGATAAAACTTCTCTTCAGAAACATCTCCTGAGGTTTCGACTGGAAATCAAATGAAAAGACCTCTGACCCCCACTTCCAGGCTAGCAGGAAATGCTGCCAGAACTGTGCACAGAACATTCCCTACAAGTTCTAAAGAAGGTGTGTTAGTCCAGGTCTAGGGTTAGGGTTAGGGTCTTAGGTTTAGGTTTAGGGATTAGGGTTAGGGTTTAGGGTTAAGGGTTTACATTTAAGTTTAGGGTTTAGTGTTAGCGTTTAGTGTTAGGGTTAAGGGTTTACCTTTAGGTTTAAATTTAGGGATTAGGGTTAGGGTTTAGTTTTAGGGTTTAACGTTTAGGTTTAAATTTAGGGATTAGGGTTAGGGTTTAGTGTTAGGGTTAAGGGTTAGGGGTTTACGTTTAGGTTTAAGTTTAGGTTTAGGGATTAGGGTTAGGGTTTAGTGTTGGGGTTAAGGGTTAGGGGTTTACCTTTAGGTTTAAGTTTAGGTTTAGGGATTAGGGATAGGGTTAGGGGTTAGGGTTAGGGTTTGGGTTTAGTGTTGGGGTTAAGGGTTAGGGGTTTACCTTTAGGTTTAAGTTTAGGTTTAGGTTTAGGGATTAGGGATAGGGTTAAGGGTTAGGGTTTGGGTTTAGTGTTGGGGTTAAGGGTTAGGGGTTTACCTTTAGGTTTAAATTTAGGGATTAGGGTTAGGGTTAAGGGTTAGGTACATTTAAGTTTAGGGTTTAGTGTTAGGGTTTAATGGTCCTATAAGGTTGCATGTTAACTGAGACAATGTCCTAACTGCCGTGTTCAGAGGATGTTTGGGGGATGGTGTCAGGGCCACAGATTATGTTACAGGGTGACAATAGAAGAACATTCTCAGCGCAACATTTGAAAAATGTTTTATGGATGTTACTAAACCCTGAGATGACAGAATGGTTGTAGAGAAGGTTCTCCTACCTTTAGAAAGAACATTCAGGGAACCAAATGAAAACTTTCCACTATAAACATTAATGGAACATTGCGTTACATATTCTCAGAACGGATTGATAACAGATCATTTAGCTGGTCCTCCACCCACCACAACTTCAACCCTCACCCAGCTCAGCTAGCTCTAACCTAACCGATACCGAGGATCACTCAGAAACACGTCAGGGTGCAGATAGAAAACACATCATGATTTCCAATTATCACTTGCATTTTTTTTTTTTGGCCTATTGTACCAACTCAGTTATAACTCATCATAACTTATATATCTACATAACCAGCCCAAGGCAAAAACGCTAGCCCAAGGCAGTATCTCCAAAACAGCAGCTTCACAGCAGAGGACAAAAACTTCCTTCACTGCTAAGCTAAAGCAACTCAGCTTTATTCCAGGCAGATTTAAGGCATCTCTGTAGGCTTATGTAAGTTATACACAGTGTATACAGCACCTGCTATAGTCATATCAAGCAGAAAATTCCAATTTCAATGAAAACTGAAAAAACTTTTTGGACAGCAGCGGTATTTCCTCATGGTGTTGTGCTTGATTTAAAAAGCACTTCAGGCTGAATCTTTCTCTTTACCATCAGTGTAAAAGGTTGGAGTTAAAATGCTGTAGGCTGAAGAGGCAGACGTATGTAAACTGGTTTTAGTGACATCATTTAATACTGAGCTGTTTTTGCTGCTTAGTTACCATGAATGGACGGTATTGACCGTCATGTTAAACGTTTCCAGTGTCTACATACTACAATATACGGGTCTTTTATTTTGAAAAATAAGTGAGGTGTTGCATGAGGTGGGTTCTTTAAATCCAAATCCATCATTCAGGACTAGCGCATGGAACGACCTGAGGAAGAAGTACACAGGTGTGTGTACACTACCAGTCAAAAGTTTAGACACACCCAACCAAATGGATGTAGCTGATCTTAAAGACTCTACAGTCTTACACTGAACAGCTCCAACTGATATACATATCCTGATACACCACATCTACTCCTGATGTACACAGTATGATCCTCCTCCATATCTCCACCTCTAATATATATTTAGTGGTGTAAAAACTTTGATCTCTTTTTCTGCACAGTGTAAAAGCTCTAGCTCTCCTTTCAGGTTAAGTGAAAGATGTCATGATGGGACAGACCAATAGAATCGCCCTCAAACCTGCTTAGTATATAAACCTTTTTCTTTTTTTTTTCTTTTTTTTTCTTTCTTATTTTTTCTTCTATCAGCTGCCACTGAGGGTCAAGAATAGCTGGTTCCCTCCTTCCTGCTAAAGGTCCACTCTGGAGGGTTTTAAGGTGGACTGTATGATTCCATGAGTGTTATTTTATAGTTGGTGTCTTCACTTTTATTCTACAGTACAGCTTATTAAGATAAACATAAGGAGAACCTGCTACAGCCGTGTCTAAACATTTGACTGGTCCTGTGTACATTTCTTTCAGATATTAAAATGCAAAGGGAGCCTTTCTATTCTGACTGGTGCTGTAAGGTGGTGGCAGGGGAACAACCAGTGGCCTTTTCAGTGCTGCTGTCATATGGGTGTTTGGGGTTTGCGCTAGAGCACGTCTGTGTGTGTGTGTGTGTGTGTGCAGTGGTGCACTGCTGTACTGCGAGAGCCCAGCAGTGTGTCCATTGCTTCTGCTTTTCAGTGACCTGTGAGTGACCCTCATCCTGCAGAAGTCGCTCAGAAATCACTGTACATACTGTACATACATACATACTGTATACACCTACAGCACCACTCAAAGGAGATTTTCTGATCACAGCTTTATGCTTGTAAGCTTTAAATACGCTCCTATCATTTTATAACTCCAAAAAATAAATAAATAAATAAATAAAAATAAAAACCTCCTCCGTTTTGAATGAACCTCCAGCAAGTACGTTTCTGTAGCCAACCAGTCTCTTAGGCATCTCTGATGGCTTCTCGTGAAGCTGCTTGAGAAAAAGCCAAGAGCACGTGGAGACAGGGCTAAATCAAGCTAAGTGTGAAGAATTCCAAACCCAAGATAGATTTGTTTACTAGCTGTGGTCACTGTAAACAAAGTCGTTTTAGTCACATCCTAATGTCATATATTTTGGATGGTACATACCCTCCCATAAGCATAATCCTTTCAGCGAGATGGAGAAATTTTCATTACGGGCATCTGCATTCATCTACAGCAGCCATTTCAAAAGCACCCACTGCAGTAAAACCCACGCCCAAAGCCGCGAAGCTGTGTCGGCCCTTGCGGGAGTTGCACTTAAGTGCTTTGCACGTATCGGCTTATTTTGCAGGTTTTTCGAGGTTCATACATATATTATCTTCAGATTATGCTGCAAAGTTTGGAGTCATTCATTTTTTTTGGAAGAGATACCAGATTCTTACCCTGACCAGTATGGCAGAGAGCAAACCATGTACAAGCAGCTTCTGCATATAAAATAACTGCAGTAAATTCTAAAGGTAAGTTACAGCTATATGGCCAAAAGTATGTGGACACACCTCCTAATTATTTAAATCAGGTGTTTCAGTCACACCCATCGAAACCAAATCAAACACACAGCCATGCAGCCCTCAGAGGCAAATAGATTATGCTGTACTGTGGAGTTTAGGGGACATGGCGCTGGCATAGGACGTCACCTTTGCCACATAACTGAGTCTAAGACTGCTAGATCTAACCCAGTCAACCTTCAGAGCTATTATAGAGAAATGGAGCTCTTGTTTTCCAGGGTTTGGGCTTGACCACTTAGTTACTGTACACAGGGTCTTATTTATGCTTCCAGCTTTGTGATACAGTCAGTACCAGCACGTATGCCCCAGGCTTCATCATCCAACATCAGTGTCCCCCCTTACAAAAGCTGTATGACTGCATGGCCACAAATTCCTACAGTCCCAAAGTCTTTCATAGCTGCAAAGTGGAGGGTAACTTCGTATTAATGCCCATGGCTTTGGACTGGGACGTCCAGCTAATTCACAAAGATGTATTGATCAGGTGTCCATGTACTTTAGGCTGCATGGACAGTAAAGGGCTGATGTAACACCACCTCCTGGATTCTAACTACGTATTAAGCACAAAACCGGCAAACAGAATCGTAAACGCACAGTACAATCGGCCGTGTGCACGGCACAAAGCAAGATATGCTTCTCTTATTCAAGTGTGTGCATTTGAAGGAGTGCTCGGCAAAACCTGAGAAGCCTGCACAAACAGTGGATGGCAGTATTAGATGTGCGGCTGATTACGTATTCCGATTGTCTACCCGAGATTGAGCGACTTTCTCCAACAGTGAAAGCAGACACAGCAGCTAGATAGGAGAACAAGCATCAAACACAGAGTGAAGAATGTTTCCCATTAGAGGAACCTGTTTAAACTCTCAACAGCAGGTACGTGTGTTTGACAAAACGTGCTGCAGAATATATGGCATGATGCAAAAGCCATGTACATAGGTGTGCAGACCATGCTGTCGTAACACAAAGTCTATTTGCCTAGCCAGAGTAAAGGAGCTCCCCTGTAGAATGCTTTGGTGGGGGGGGAATTTAACACCACCACCTCTTTGTCAGCACACTGCTAAAGCCTCCCGCTCATAGAGGAGTAATTAGTGGGCAGGGCTTCACACGGTTAGCATGATGAGCCGTGTGAACCTTGAATTCATCAGCACATTCCTTATAATGCACATTTGCACTGTGGCTACAATCAAACGTGCATCTATGGTTGCCGTTTGTTAACTGATGCAGCTACCTTTATAATTACCCATTTGCCAATTTATTAGGCACATCTGTATCTACACTCAATGTCCATCATATGTGTTCCTCTGACCCTATAGAAGCAGTATGTAGTTCTACAGGTACAGACTGTAGTACATCTGTTTCTCTGATTACTTTATAACCATGTTCTTCAATGGTCAGGACCCCCACAGGACCACCACAGAGCAGGTATGATGTGGGTGGTGGATCATTCTCAGCACTGCAGTGACACTGATGTGGTGGTGGTGTGTTAGTGTGTGTTGTGCTGGTGTGAGTGAATCAGGCACAGCAGTGTTGTTGGACACCTTAGTGTCACTGCAGGATGGAGAAGCACCTCACCAACCAAAACTGTCCAGCTGGCAGCATCCTGTGGGCGGTGTCCTGTGGGTGGCATCCTGTGACCACTGATGAAGGACTAGAGAATGACCAACACTGCACTGTGCAGCAGCAGATGAGCTATCGTCTCTGACTGTACATCTACAAGGTGGACCAGCAATAAAGCCAATGCAATCATCTTGCGCTCTCTGATGTGCTAAGAATGGTACAAACTACCCAAATGATATCTGGTCAAGTGTTGCTCTGTTGTGGTCCTATTCCTTTTGATGGACAGGATGGAGGGTCCATTGTGCGGCAGTAGATCTGCTATGGTCGGTAGGTGAACTTATATAGTAGGTGAACATGATGGTATGACCTATACATGTAGGTTAAGGGCCCTCATGTGGACCGTGTGAATAGTGTTTCTCCAGGATATCCTGTCTGGGTATTCCAATATACAGTATCTGATTGGCTGGTTCATGATTCCTCTGATTGTGCCCATCCGTGTTGTCGTTATCCTCTTACTCTTTTTACCCTCCACTCCTTCACGCATAATGATCTTTTCCAATCAATCGGTTCATCTCAGAACATGTGCATCATAATAAGCTTCAGCTTGGTTATGCTTGAAGATCCATAAGTGGTTTCTTCTGCTGGCCAAGCAGGTCTCAAACGTCTTTACCAACAGCAGAGATCAAACGCATCTATGGTTTTCCTCTTCCTATTGTCCAGCTTTCACAAGGTAGAAGAACCTAAACTGGGCAGCCCAGTGGATTTACTTTCAGTGTACTTTCAATCGGTGCAGATTTGACTCTCAGTGTCGCATGCAATACACTGCAGAAGCCACATATCTTTTGGTAAGTGGATTTGATTGTGTTTGAAATGTAACGCCTCAGTGGCAATGACCCACAAACCCACAAACCTGTGGCTCTCTGGTGCAAGGTCGAATTACACACTGATGTGGCGGCACTTGAGGTTTGCTGCACTCTGGCATGCAGCTGAATGTGGAGGGCCAGGTTGCCAGGCTGTTTCTCAGTAATAGTCAGTCTTTTTACTTTGTATTTTTTTGAAGTTGAAAATGAAAAGAAGGGTTCATGAGAAGGGTGGCAGTGCTATTCAGCAGTGGAGAGATGAATAAAAGCAATGGAGGATGGTCAATAGCCTGAGTCTGATCAAAACAGACGGGCACACTGTAGCCTAGTGGTGCATATATCCAGGTATACAGCTTGTGGCACTTGTGAGGAGACTGAGTTACTGTATTCCCACCAACCATGTAGTATAGTAGGGGATAACGTTCTATATGGTCCTATATAATAACCAGTGCAGTCCATGAGTTGTGATGAGTTTAGTGTGAGTTTTCATACTTTCTGATTAGATTTTAACAATCAATTTCTACGATCAATATTATATTCAGACTGCTATATAATGCTAGCTTGCATTCCTGAAATGTATTTCTCTGGGGCAGTTTTGGAGGCGTTTGATCTTCTGTCAGTGATCTTGGCATTGTTTACATTAAGTGTATATGATTACTATTATGATAAAACAAGCTCACCAGACAAAAAACGAGTCACCTGTGCATGAAGTATACTCAATATCGTGTAATCCCTCCACGAGCACCAAGAACAGCTGCCATTTGATTTATCCTGAACTGGACAAGTTCCTGGATGTAGCCACATCAGTCTTCAGACATGTGTGACAGGATTCATAGATTGAAAAGAGGTTCATACCGTATTACAAATGCAAGGTGACTAATTGCTGTCTGGTGAGCATATGCTTATAGAGGGACTGTGGACAGATGAATGTA
>JAMWET010000735.1:152500-201652 GCA_024036415.1 Prochilodus magdalenae
GTTGACGGGTTGTTGTTAAATTCTATGGGACTGGTTGGTGTTGTTGGATTCCATGGGACTGGTTGGTGTTGGATTCTATGGGACTGATTGGTTGTTGTTGGATTCCATGGACTGGTTGGTGTTGTTGGATTCTATGGGGCTGATTGGTGTTGTTGGATTCTATAGAGCGGTTGGTGTTGTTGGATTCTATGGGACTGATTGGTGCTGTTGGATTCTATGGTACTGGTTGGTGGTGTTGGAGTCCATGGGACTGGTTGCTGTTGTTGGATTCTGTAGACTGGTTGTTGTTGTTAAATTCTATTGGACTGGTTGGTGTTGTTGGGTTCTATAGAGCGGTTGGTGTTGTTGGATTCCAAAGGGCCGGTTGATGGTATTGGATTCTATGGGACTGGTTGTTGTTGTGAAATTCTAAGGGACTGGTTGGTGTTGTTGGATTCTATAGAGCGGTTGGTGTTGTTGGATTCTATGGGACTGGTTGCTGTTGTTAGATTCTATGGGTCTGGTTGATGGTATTGGATTCTATGGGACTGATTGGTGCTGTTGGATTCTGTGGGACTGGTTGGTGGTGTTGGATTCCATGGGACTGGTTGCTGTTGTCGGATTCCGTAGACTGGTTGTTGTTGTTAAATTCTATTGGACTGGTTGGTGTTTTTGTGTTCTATAGAGTGGTTGGTGTTGTTGGATTCCAAGGGACTGGTTGATGGTATTGGATTCTATGGGACTGGTTGGTGTTGTTGGATTCTATGGGGCTGGTTGATGGTATTGGATTCTATGGGTCTGGTTGATGGTATTGGATTCTATGGGACTCGTTGCTGTTGGATTCTATGGGACTGGTTGGTGGTGTTGGATTCCATGGGACTGGTTGCTGTTGTTGGATTCTATGATTTCATATTTTGCCTTCTTGTTAAAGATGAATATCAAATTAAACCACAGGTTTTCTTCCTACCTTCCAAATAACCTCAAACAAAAGATCTTTCTATTGTGAAAGAAACACAAAGGACTTCATTTTATCAATGACGTATACTGCCGTCAGTCCAAAGGGCTGTACAGAAGTTTCAAGTAAGGCCTTGGATTCCATCAGTCAGTCTAGTAACAGAGTGTAAGCTGGCGGGAGCATGTGTGCGTGATGATGAATGACCGTAGTCATGTGCCAATGTACTACTATTTGAGGCAAAAAGCATTCTCACTAAGAGACACAGTGTAGTCATTATAAAAAAAAGCATGAGAAGAATCCATGGTTTGAAGACAACGTAGCTTTTGAAGAGTTTCAGAGAGATACACTATATAACCCTCGCTGTCTAATGAAAAACAAGTATCTCCAAAAGGGTAACTTTACAAGAGAGGGTAAATGTATTTCATTTGAATGCAAGTCAATGGAACCAGACTTTTTTCAATGCTATAATGCAACTGTTGTGTTAGTCAGTCACAGGTAGAGCACGATTTTAAGTTCAGGTTTTAAAAACTCAGATTAGCTGAGCGTTGTCAGTCCATAGTCTCCCATATATTAACAATGGGGATGAGATTTGGTGATACTGAAAGCCACAGCACATGATTTACATTATCTGCATGCTCATCGAACCGTTCAGTGACCCACTGAGCTGATGGGGGCGTAGACAACCCGGAGGAGACCACTCCAATCAGGACAGAAAGGTTTCATCATGGGATAAAGGTGACCAGCCAAGCTTTGTATTGATTTGCAGTGACCTCTTGCTCAAAACAGACAAGTGGATGCAAACCATGCCAAGGGTCAAGTACCATTTCCTAGGTGTATGCCAAACATGCACCTGCCCACTTGGGGAAACTATAGTGACGGAAGATTTATGTCTATGGTTTTTACACCACTGAACTTTCAAATGTGCATTGGCCTTTGTACTGTGGGGTTTGTTGGGATTTATGCACATGGGACGTGGGTATTTTTGGTTAGACTGTTCTTGCTGACTCCAAGCTCCAAAAGTAAGCTCCTCAGATGCATTAGCCTCGGATTTGAGTCCTGCTGTCAACAGAGGCTGTCAATGAAAGAGACAGATGAGGATCAAAACTATGAAACATGCTTTACTTACAGATGTAAAGAAGCTACCACCGTAGGTAAAGTAATGCATCCGTGGAGCTCACGTGTGGAGCTTGGAGTCTTTTGCGGGGCTGGTGGAGTTGTAGTTGAAGGGTCTCTGTAGTCTGACATGCACTGTGTGATTTTAGATATCTTGCTTTGTCTGTATAGTTGAATAGACTGACTGATGTCTACCTCTGGACTAATCCTGTTTACTTTGGACATTATGCACATGTATGTACAGTCACCTGATGCTATACATATCATCCATAGTGTAACTCTACCTCTATGCATTATCATCTCTGTCATCTATCTTCAAATGTCTTCCTTTTCTGACATGGCATAAAAACCTGCTCTCCTCCACTGCAGCGCTCCTCGATTCGAGGTGACTAACGTGATGAACTCAATAATTTTCTGAGAAGGGTGATTTTTATAGTTTAGGGCCATTTAATGGCATCTGTGCTTAGACACAGGAGAAATCTCTTCCACATTTAACCCATCCGTGAAGTGAAACACCCGCATACACCCACCAGGAGGCAGTGAGCACACTTGCCCAAAGCGGCGCTGTGCCTGTGGAGCAGTTGGGGGTTAGGTGCCTTGCTCAGGGGCACTTCAGTCATTACTGTGAGTTCAGGGAATCGAACCGCCGACCCTCCGGTTAGAACTCTGGCTCCCTAACTTCCAGCCCATGACTGCTTCATCAAGAATCAGGCTGATTTAAAAAGAAGGCACATCTTACTTATTTAAACCAACAACTACTGAACTCTAAGTAGATACTTACTACGGCATCAGCATCAACGAGTGCTAAGGGCATATAACCAGGCTTGGTCACGCATGCCTGGATACCATAGATATAAATGCACTACAGCCCTACTAGCCAGTTAAAGCAGCATTTGTGACTGCAGCTCCGGCCATCTGTATTAAGCCCTCCTTCAATGTCACCTCATTTTTATCCTCAGCTGGGGGTCCTTGCTTGCCACAGAGCAGGGGGGCAGGATGTCAGCTGCTTAAATGTATTGTGTAGTATACCTGCCTGAAAGCACCCCCACTCTTTATGCTGCTCCACACCTTTACTCTGGTTTTCCTTGGTTTGTAACCCTTCGCTAAAGGCAGGCGTCAACTCTTTTCAATGCTTCTTTCTACAGAGTCATTCATACAATAAACACTGCTGCAAAGCAGCTGTACGGAGAGTCTAGCACCGCGCAAGCTGGCAGGAGCTACGACTCGAAAGGGGAACCTGTCGTCTTCAGGACCGCACTGAATAATGGATTTATGGTTCCAGTAGCAGTAGTGAGATTAACAGAGGCACCCAGGCCTGTGGAAAGATCCATGTGATAAGCGGAAGATTAAAATTAAAAATAAAAAAAAAATCTGAAAACTTCAAAGACTTCTGGGATTATTAGGCACTATATATGGACCAGCAATATCTGATGTAAAAGGAGATTAGCACAGCATGAAAGTCTCGCCATGAATCATCATATTGAAGCTCTCAGTCTTTTTAAACCAGATATAATCAGATTTTTTCCATGTGGTTTATTTTGCTGAAAGAAAAATAAATCTTTTTTTTTCCCCCAAGTAGCTGCTCCAAGCCCAGAGCTCCGCTTAGGCTATTATCAACATCATATACAAACATACAGGAGCCATGGTAAACCCAAATTTGCAGTATGCAATATGTAACTGAGCCTGATAGCCAATCACAGCACTGTTTACCATGTGCTCTAAATATCATCAGTTTGGCACGTATGGTTAAAATAACGCAGGCTGGTTGTTAACCAGTCTGGCTTAGTGCACTGTAAAACGTTTGCTTCACACAAAGCATTTATAAGGACACATGATTAGTTCTAGGGTTTTTGAACTAGCCCTTGTACACCCTGACTCAACACCTGGATGTGGGTCACACCTATTGCACAAGTGGCTACTTGAACCCATTTGCCACCAGAAGGTTTACTATGTGAAGTTTGCAAAGCCAAACACTAACTGCTCGAGGACAGAAGGCGCAGCTTCAGATTTTAAGGTTTTAGGGGCACGCTAATAGTGCTAGGTTCTTTTTTTAACTTGCCCTCGCCCACTTTGACTCAACACTTGTGTCACACCTGTTACACAACTGGTCACTTGAACCCGGCTGCCATCTTTAGGGTTACCAAGCGAACGCTGTAATGCTAAAACACTTCTTGTTTGAGGATAGAAAGTGTAGTTTCAAATTTTAAGGTTTTATGGGCACATAGTCTCTTTTTTGAACTTGCCCCTGGCCACCTCGACTCAACACTTGGATGTGACTCATACCTATTACTGTCAGGGTTACTTTAAAAGCAAAGCAGCTTTAATATAAAAACACGGGGTAAGCAACAATGACAAACCAGACCAAGAGTAAGAAGAAAGCATAGTCAGGGACAGGCACAGGTCGGACACAGGAGAAAGCAGTCCGCGAAGGCAACCAAGTTTAAAGGGAAAAGCTAAACAGAGGTAGATAAAGCCAAGCAGAGTTCAGAGACCAGATAATAGACATTAACCGATAAAGGGGAGTAGCAAAAGCGGTAGTCAAGAACCAAAAGAGAGTCAGAACCAGAATACCATACAAGAAAGAAGAACGCTCAGAATTGCTACAAGGTAGGCAAAGCGTGGCGAAGAGCATCTGGGAACCCGGACTTTAAATACAAACAGATTTGGGTCAGCTGACTAAAACTCAGGTGATCGCGAGCGAATTGGCACGTCCGAGCGCGAGCACATGGAGCTGACACCATCAAGCGATGTCCTCTGGGAAGTGGAGTTCGGGAGAGCGGGAGGAGCAGGAAAGCCGGGAAGCGTGACAATTACACAAGTGGCCACTTGAACCCAGTTGCCATCAGTAGGCTTACCATGCAAACTCTGCAATGCCAAATGCTTACAGTCTGACCATAGCATAGATATCATTTCTGAACAATAATTTAGTCTAACTACAAACGTGTGGGACCAGGTTTGGTGTAATGCCTTTCTTTATGTTAGCCATATAGCATGCTAACTAGTCCGTTAATAACGCTGCTCTATCAGCAGCCATGTTTAAAGTAGTATCACAGTTTGAGACTATTTTCAGGTTTTGAAAAGGGGAATGCATCAGGTTGTGATGGCTTCTGTTGCTGAAGTCGACGCTTCACTGAATGTTCACTGAGTCCCCTGTCTAGTAACCTTCACTTGAGCTTAAACCGTAAGGGAATAGCTCTTAAGAAACGACGAGTGGACAAGGGTATGTTAAAACTGGCATTGAGACAGGTGGTAAACTGGTGAGTCACCTCTATAATGTATTTCTTGAATTTCCCTCTGGGATCAATAAAGTATCTATGTATGTATCTATCTATCTATCTATCTATCTATCTATCTATCTATCTATCTATCTATCTATCTATCTATCCATTATAACTGCAGTCATAAAGAGCTATAAAGTCTTTATAATGCTTTAGAGTACTGGACATAAGCCTTTGTAACTGTGCATAAATGTTCATAATCATATGAATGAAATGTTATAACAACAGTATAAGGCTTCATAGCACATAAAGTGTCATAATGAATTATAATGTATATATTATGACTGTTATTAACTTTGTAGGTGAAACCGGTATCATGAACTTTATAACTAATGCTGTGTTCATGTGCGTAATGCTTTATAAGGATCCACAGGGAGGCCACTCTCAGAAGTCCCTCGGTAAATGGAAATGACCTCGTAAGAGCACATAACATCTCATAAGCACTTATAAGCTCTATGAATTAATGAATTATGTGCCTGAACATATTAAGAGCTTTGATAAGGGTTTCAAATCCATGTCAAGAGATATGCGTGTGATTATGAACATTTATGTAAAGGCTCATGTCAGGCATTATAAGACATTATAAATGCTTTATAGATCTTTATGAATGCACTTTTCATACAATAGGAATACCTGATTCATAGAAAGTGGTACCGTACAGTCCAGCTACATTGTCATTCCAGGTTTAGAGCATCTAAGATTGAGAGTTAATCTACAGTACATTCAGGAACCACTTATTATCAAGTGCTTGAAGTTCTCAGGCAGTAAGCTCTGTTTGTACACCACACAGTCACCATGCCAACATCTGCTTTTGTCAGCTTATTCTCAAATGAATCCCAAATCGGAGCGTAGTTCAGTTCAGGTAAGGTCTGCTGTTTTATCAGAGCCAAATTAGCACAGCGGTAGACTCGGATAGACGGCAAGCTTTCCTTGGAGACGGACAAAGACACGGAGGAGATTCTAAACTATCTTTCCTGCGCTGAAAACAAAAAAGGTTTCTCGGTTCATTTAGCATTTCATTTTTGTTTGCACCGCAGCGCACTGAGGAAAGCTGTACCGCTTAAGCGTCGCTCGCTGATGGCTCAGGAGACTTAAAGGTGATGCTCACTTATGCATAAAGTGTGTTGCAGTGTCTCTCCTAATAGTCATTTAGGTGTAACAGCATTAGACCTCAATAGTTTAGAACAAGAAGAGGTTCAGAAACCTGCACCGTGTGTGACACTATTTTTGCTCAGAGATGGAAGCATATACACTATGTTGCCAAAAATATTCTCACGTCTGCCGTCACATGCATAAGGAACTGAGTGACATCCCAATCTTAATATTTAGGGTTTAATAGGATGTCGGCCCACCCTTTACAGCTGTAACGGTTTCAAGTCTTCTGAGAAGGCTTTCCACAAGGGTTAGGAATGTGCTTATGGGAATTTTTGACCATTCTTCCAGAAACACATTTGTGAGGACAGACATGTTGGACGAGAAGGCCTGGCTCGCAGTCGCTGCTGTGTTCTATCGGGTTGAGGTCAGGACTCTGTGCAGGCCAGTCAAGTTCTCACACACCAGACTCGCTCCTCCATCTCTTTATGGAGCTTGCTTTGTGCACTGGTGCGCAGTCATGTTGGAACAGTAAGGGGCCGTCCCGAAACTGTCCCACAAAGTTAGGAGCATGAAAATGTCCAGAGTCTCCTGGTCTGCTGAAGCATTAAGAGTTCCTCTCACTGGAACTAAGGGGCCGAGCCCAACTCCTGAACAGCAACCCCACACCATAATTCCCTCCCCACAAACTTTACACTCGGCACAATGCAGTCAAGTAGACAAGTACTGTTCTCCTGGTAACCGCCAAACCCAGACTCGTCTTTCGGGTTGTCGGACGGAGAAGCGCGATTGGTCACTCCAGAGAACACGTCTCCACCTCTCTCGAGTCCAGTGGTGACACTTTACATCACTGCATTCTAATATTTGCATTGCGCTTGGTGATGTAAGGCTCACCTCTCCGTGCCGTGAGCACCCTGGCCAGTGTTCAACTCTGCTTACACTTACACTTCACACTTACATACATGTGTCGGTGTTCCCCACCCATCCCCTGAGGCAACACCAGTTCACATTTAATATACATCCAGCTATCCCATGACTTGTGGTACGCCAGTGTAGTTGCAATACCAGCGTTTGGTTTGTCTCATACATCCATAACACATACACACACGCAGAAAGAGACCCATAAAGTAAAGACACAGTTCTGCGATGTAGCTGTGGGTACACTCCCTAGATAGACAGGCGGGGAAAAGGTCGATATATACAAACATCCTCAGCCATGCGGAGCGGCAATTAACCTTCTTGACAGCAGCTGCTGCGCGGGAACAAATCACTGCTGTCATGAAGAAAAACAAGCTCCATTTTTGACCACTTTTATTTATTTATTTATTTATTTATTTATTTATTTATTTAGCGCATAAATTGAAAGCCGGCAGTTCCCTTCATGTCATGTCCATCTATTGGCATTTCTGGGAAGGGGAAGAGAAATCAGCTTGCCATTTCGTTGATAATTAGGACAGGTGGAAAGCGAGGGACGGAGATAGATGAGTGTTGGGATGCCCGTGCGAGAGAGGTTAAGAGGCGCTGCGTCTAATGGAGCGATGTTTGCTGGATGCTGACATTTGCGGCAGTGCCTGCAGTGTCCTCTGCACAAAATGACCCAGCCTACACACTATCTCGCTCTCTCTCCCCCTCTATCCCTCTCTCTCGTTCTCACTTCTTTCCACACAAACTGCTTTGGTCTGTCTTTCTGGCACACAGTGAAAGGACACACTGCTGGTGGAGAAATAGCACACCTTACCCAAACACTGCTGCTCTCTTCCAATTACAGTTGCAACAAGCTATTTTTGCTGGGTAGTCCCTCACTCCCTCTCTCCACCACCCCCACCCTCTCTCTCTCACAGAAACATTTTACTCAGCCCCAATAACCCGAGGCATATCCACGCAAACACATAGCCTGTCATGCTTAAGTGTGGAACGTGTGACCTGGGGTGCCTAGCCTTGGGTTAACCTTTTAATGCTGAGTCAGTAAAGCCTATTGATATGTTGTATGGAAATTAATATATCGCCACTGTCCAATGAAAAACATGAATCTCCATTTTTGAAGATTTTTACGTTTATGCCTCATTAAATCACACAAGCTACTGTTTACACTGTGTGGAAATTTCATGAAGAACAGACCAAAAGAAATGGCCCAAAACGACTTGGTAAGACGTCTGGTTCCATTGGCTTCCATTCAAATGAAATGAGGTTTTTGGTCCCTCCTGTAAAGTTGCCATTTTGGAGATACCTGTTTTTCTTTGGACAGCGACGATATTTAAATTGATATATTACATAAATGGCTACTACATACCTTTAACACCCTGAATAACCTGGACGTCTTTCTATCATCTGAAAGTCTGGTGCACCTGCAGTTTAAAGAACACCCAGCAACCCAAAACAATCCTCTGGTAGATCTGAACTATAGTACCAGTCAAAAGTTTAGACACGCCCCTCTAAATGGATGGTGCTGGTGATCTTAAAGACTCTACAGTCTCACACTTAACAGCTCCAACTGATGAGAGTCTGAACCAGTCCATATCCTGATACACCACATCTACTCCTGATGTACACAGTATGATACTCCTCCATATCTCCACCTCTAATATATATTTAGTGGTGTAAAAACTTTGATCTCTTTTTCTGCACAGTGTAAAAGCTCTAGCTCTCCTTTCAGCTTAGTGAATATTCATGATGGACCGACCAATAGAATCGCTCCAAACCTGCTTAGTAATAAACCTTGTTCTATCAGCTCCACTGCAGGATAAGAAAGCTGGTTCACCCTTCAGTAAAGGTCCACTCTGGAGGGTTTTAAGGTGGACTGTATAATTCCATGAGGGTTATTTTATAGTTTGGTGTCTTCACTTCTATTCTACAGTAAAGCTTTAAGAACCAGACTTGTGGAATCTCAAGTACATGTTGTCATTAAAGAAAACAGGAGAATTGCAGTGTCCAACTGTACAACTGTTCCAAATACCAGGTTTCATGTTTCACTGAAAACAGTAATGATAATGTAATTCATGATGAAAATCATTGTATTCTTTTAGTAAAAAACGCAAAATAAAAGCATTTTCAGTAGTTACAGCATTTAGCAGACGCTCTTATCCAGAGCAGCTTAGAAAGTGCTTGGCAGTGCTCTTAGAGAATGCATCCTAGCTGGTACAATGAGTCCGAACTACCACTGAGCTCAGATGTATCTTCGCAGGAAGAAGTGACCGTCTCAATCGTCTCAATCTTCTGTCTCTATTGAAATGACCCTTTGTTTCACACTGTTAGGGTGATTCAATCAACCCCACTTATCTCTTTTCATGTCTTCATCTTCATTCCTCACTTACCCCTTCTTAACCTTCTCCTTCCTCAAACTCTATATAAGCTCTCTCTAATGCATGTCTTGTCAGACTGGACCAGACTGGACTGGACCGAAGACCTTAAGCTTTTGCCTGTGTATGATTCTACATGCTCATGAAAAAGACTGCTGCAGACTAGACTATACTGGTACATCAAGACCAGACTGGACTGATACATCAGCACTAGACTACCCATACATCCCTGTCTGTGCAAATACATTCCAGACACAGCTGAAGCTCAATTCTCCTGACTCCTGACTCCTGACCACCTGAATTTCTAACACTCTCCAGTGCCCACATAGGTGCTAGGTGGTGATGTAGCCTCATTGCCACTCAAGTGAGGGGAGAGGAGAGCAGAGCAAACTACTATTTGAATGTCGCTCTGCATACAGGCTTTCGAGCAATTCCTAGGTGCCTTAAGTGTGGCACTCAAGCAGAAACGAAAAACCACTTCAATCTACACCATTCGATGCCTCACAAATACACTGTGCTTTTGCACCTAATGCACAACGGTCTAGTCAAGGTTTATTTATATAGTGCCTTTTACCAACCAGCTTTACAGAGAAACTGGGTCCAAGCCCCGGTGAGCAAGCCAAGGATCACAGTAGCACAGTAAAACTTCCTCAGCTCAAGAGGAAGAAACCTAGAGATGAACCAAGAGAGGGAACCAGTCCTCCTCTGGTCGACACAGAACAAGCACGAAAGTAACAGTGGGGCTACAACAGTACTACACTAGTATGAGTAGTGGGGCTACAATAATACTACACTGGTATGAACAGCGGGGCTACAATAGTACTACACTGGTATGAACAGTGGGGCTACAGTAGTACTACACTGGTATGAACAGTGGGGCTACAATAGTACTACACTGGTATGAACAGCGGGGCTACAACAGTACTACACAGGTATGAACAGCGGGGCTACAATAATTCTACACTGGTATGAACAGCGGGGCTACAATAGTACTACACTGGTATGAACAGCGGGGCTACAATAGTACTACACTGGTATGAACAGTGGGGCTACAATAGTACTACACTGGTATGAACAGCGGGGCTACAACAGTACTACACTGGTATGAACAGTGGGGCTACAACAGTACTACACAGGTATGAACAGTGGGGCTACAACAGTACTACACAGGTATGAACAGTGGGGCTACAATAGTACTACACTGGTATGAACAGTGGGGCTACAACAGTACTACACTAGTATGAGTAGTGGGGCTACAACAGTACTACACTAGTATGAGTAGTGGGGCTACAATAGTACTACACTGGTATGAACAGTGGGGCTACAACAGTACTACACTAGTATGAGTAGTGGGGCTACAATAGTACTACACTGGTATGAACAGTGGGGCTACAATAGTACTACACTGGTATGAACAGTGGGGCTACAACAGTACTACACTGGTATGAACAGTGGGGCTACAACAGTACTACACTGGTATGAACAGCGGGGCTACAACAGTACTACACTGGTATGAACAGTGGGGCTACAACAGTACTACACTGGTATGAACAGTGGGGCTACAATAGTACTACACTGGTATGAACAGTGGGGCTACAATAGTACTACACTGGTATGAACAACAGGGCTACAATAGTACTACACTGGTATGAACAGTGGGGCTACAACAGTACTACACTGGTATGAACAGCGGCGCTACAACAGTACTACACTGGTATGAACAGTGGGGCTACAACAGTACTACACAGGTATGAACAGCGGGGCTACAATAATTCTACACTGGTATGAACAGCGGGGCTACAATAGTACTACACTGGTATGAACAGCGGGGCTACAACAGTACTACACTGGTATGAACAGTGGGGCTACAACAGTACTACACAGGTATGAACAGTGGGGCTACAACAGTACTACACAGGTATGAACAGTGGGGCTACAATAGTACTACACTGGTAATGAACAGCGGGGCTACAACAGTACTACACTGGTATGAACAGTGGGGCTACAACAGTACTACACTGGTATGAACAGCGGGGCTACAATAGTACTACACAGGTATGAACAGCGGGGCTACAATAGTACTACACAGGTATGTACAGCGGGGCTACAACAGTACTACACTGGTATGAACAGCAGGGCTACAGTAGTACTACACTGGTATGAACAGTGGGGCTACAACAGTACTACACTGGTATGAACAGTGGGGCTACAGTAGTACTACACTGGTATGAACAGTGGGGCTACAGTAGTACTACACAGGTATGTACAGCGGGGCTACAACAGTACTACACTGGTATGAACAGCGGGGCTACAATAGTACTACACTGGTATGAACAGTGGGGCTACAACAGTACTACACTGGTATGAACAGTGGGGCTACAATAGTACTACACTGGTATGAACAGCGGGGCTACAATAGAACTACACTGGTATGAACAGCGGGGCTACAACAGTACTACACTGGTATAAACAGCGGGGCTACAATAGTACTACACAGGTATGTACAGCGGGGCTACAACAGTACTACACTGGTATGAACAGCGGGGCTACAACAGTACTACACTGGTATGAACAGCGGGGCTACAATAGTACTACACAGGTATGAACAGCGGGGCTACAATAGTACTACACAGGTATGTACAGCGGGGCTACAGCAGTACTACACTGGTATGAACAGCAGGGCTACAGTAGCACTACACAGGTATGAACAGTGGGGCTACAATAGGACTACACAGGTATGAACAGCGGGGCTACAACAGTACCACACAGGTATGTACAGCGGGGCTACAACAGTACTACACTGGTATGAACAGCTCCTTGAATAAATTACACCGTGTGCAAAGGCCAATATATTAGGATTTCTTATATTCTGAGTAACTGGACAAGGCATTTTATTAAAGGGAACAACTGGCGTCCTGCTAATGCCACGCTGATGTAGTATGTGTGAAACAGTGCATATATGATGGAGCTATACTACGACTTTCTAAAAAGCTGCTCCATGCTCTGGGTAACAGAGCCCAGCTCTCATTCCTGAAAGGAAATATTTTCTTAAGGTCCTAACCATGTTTGTTGTGAAGGTTTAGAAGACGACCCTTTGTTGATGGCTAATGGTGTTAATCATCCCCGGTACCTTTGAAGGGAGAGATGACCATCTCGATCTTTTGTCTGTATTGAAATGACCCTGTCGGTGATTCAACCAACCCCAATTATCTCTTTTCTTCATCGCCCACTTCCTCCACCTTGATCTTTCTCCTTCTTCATCCCTGTCCTCCTCCCCCACGTCCTCAAACTCTACATAAGGTCTCTCCAAAACATGTCTCATCAGACTGGACCAGACTGAAGACCTCAGCCTGTTGCCCGTTCTGCATGCACAGGAAAACGACTGCTGCAGACTAGACAAGACCAGACTAGACCAGACAAGACCAGACTAGACCAGACAACACCAGACTAGACCAGACAACACCAGACTAGACCAGACAAGACCAGACTGGACTGGCGATTGGCCAAGCTGTATCCTACATCTCTGTATGTGCAAATAACCTCAATACACCACTGAAGCTCCAGTCTCCTCGATTTCCCTGACCGCCCGAATTTCTAACCCCGCCCACCCTGGCGCCCACATTCTCCTGGTGACGTAGCCTCATTGCCCCTCAAATGAAGACATCACTTGTTGCACGTGTGGAACCTGATGGCAGCGCCGTGAAAGGCAAAGTGAGAGAAGGCGCTGAAGGCATAATGGTTCATTACATTAATGGAATAAGAGGCCAACGGATCAACTGATCTATTCTGTTTCAGCGGTAATGAACAACACCTGACTGAATAACGACGGCTACTGATCTGCATCACATCCGGATCAAACCCGCATCCTCTTTTCGCAGTATTGCACTTTTCTCTCTCCAAGAAATCCAGTCTTAAGGTCGGGAATAATGATACAGTTCTCATCGAGGTCTCACCATTCTGCAGGAATCCAATTATTTCAGCTGGGAAAGATTAGCAGCAGCAGGCAAACGGAAATCACCTCCCCCCCGCACAAACCCGTCAGCAGGCCGAGAGAAAAAGCTGCCTCCTACTGGGAACCAGGGGGTAGAGAGCAACCATGGCAACGGCACAAGCTTACACAATCATTATTCTATAGTTGATTCATATAGGCCAGTATCTGGAGCAGGATCCTTCGCCTTGACCAAGTTCACAGATGGTGACCGTTATGAAACTTAATGAGCCCGATATCCGCCTGATAAATGATTATGATTGTGATTCGTCTTGCGACATATTAGGCAAATCCGGCACGCGACGTGAACCGGACGAGGTTTGGTTCATTTTGCCCCAAATTGTTTATGACTTAGCTCACAAGGAGGCTTTAATTTGTCATAACAGCTGCTGAACACTGAGCAGGAGATTGGCGGTGAGGATGCTCGCAGCTCACAATAAACCATGTTGTGATTTGTTTGAGTGCTCATTTGCATATCATGCCCTTCTGTGCATACCAATCTTGCAATAAGGCCAACACTCCAAGCTACCTACTCTGCCTGGCGCCCTAATCTGCAACCAGGCACTCGGATGTCCACACTGGAGGCTTAGACAAATCATAAGCTTGCAGAGTGAATGCACTTTCCTTCGGGTTCAACTTTGGAGAACTTCGATGAGCTTATAGCACACACTGATAACCACTAGCACAAGGGCTTTAACTGCAGCCCCTGCTGATCTGGTGGTTCTTGCAGATTTAAGAGCAAGTGGCTGCGCAACAAGAAAACCAGGCTGGCAGAACACTCAGCCAAACATTTACATTTATGGCATTTAGCTGACGCTCTTATCCAGAGCGACTTACAAGGGTATTCATATCACAGGTAGGCACAGGTAGTGTTAGGAGTCTTGCCCAAGGACTCCTATTGGTGTAGCACAGCATAGTCACCCAGCATAGTCAGCCCCCCCCGTGGTGGTGGCTACTCCTTGCGGGATTGTCGAACCCCGAGCAAGAAGCCCCCCCACGTGGAGAGAGGCTCCTTGCTGGGTTAACCCAACTTTGGCTTCTGTTGTCCCGCATTTGAGAATGGAGAACGCCAAGGCCACTCAAGAAGGGAGAAATGGAAAATAAGGCAGAGCAGCCGGGTGGTCCGCAATAATAAAGGAGGTGTCTCGCATTTCATGCAATCTGGGCTGTCAGTCTTTCTGAACAGTGGTCAAAAATAAGTGGTCAAGCAGTTTACAGAGCAGAGCATCTAGCAGTCTCAGTAAGAGAGTTGAGTGGTTCAGATTTATTTCAAGCTAATTTTTTAATAAACACTATACAGTACACTATACAGTACACTAAACATAATACTAAGCATGATTTACATGCATATACATTACATGCATAAAAAAGTTGACTAGGCGAATTGTATTTTTGTGATTGGAACTATTACATTGTATTTTTCCAATAAAAAAAATTGGGGGAAAAACAGTATTCATGATTGAATTAATAAAATGCATAATAGAATTAATATAACGCATAAGGGCATGCAAATTTGAATTATAGAATGCATAATATAATACATAATAGAATTAACTGAATGCATAAAAGAATTAATAGAATTCATAATTGAATGCATAATAGCATTCGTTGTACAAATAATAAAATTAATTGCATGCATAATAGTATGCATAATAGAATTAATAGTATGCATATTAAAATGCATAATAGAATGAATAGTTTGCATTACAGAATTAATAGTATGCACATGCATAGAATGAAACAAGGTGTTTGACTTTTCTGGGGTGCTCATGAATATTCTGATGAGCTCTGCTCTGATTGGCTGGTTTGGAAGCAACATATCTGAACACTGACGGGAAAATGGCATGAACCTTCATGTCAACACACAGGAAGTAGTTCCTCTAAGACGTAGTTCCTGCTGGATCTTAAGGGCCTATATGTAATATTTGGGGGCGTCATTTTGGGTTACATAACAGTCTAGGATTTCGGAAATGGCTTCTTCCTGTAGAAGCCCATCTATCATTTTTTAATGGTAGCTTGTAGATCCTCCGTGTTGTTTTGAAATGCGTGACAGGTACCCATATTCCATCCTGCAGCTATGAAGTGTTGTGCTGGTAGTGCTCTCTACTGAGGTTTGCCCCACTTGTGTAAGCGTAGCTCTTCCCCGGCACATTTTAATAAGAATATAATAATCCTTCCTCTCGATCTTTCTCAAACTGAGCTGATCACTCCCCCGGCCCTATCCATTCTCCCTTAGTTTCACCGGAGACCCAAAGAAAGAAGCCCAAGTTTGCATTGACGGTGAAGATCTACTAAATAAGTGATGTCTGACGTCATGTCTAGTGCTGGTTTCTACCTCATATGAATATAACATCAGCCTGTGGAAAAGGTACAGATGGTTTTAGGCCTTTGCTGCAGCACTCCTTTTACAAGACACGTAGTTCGGTAACACACTCTAGCGCCAGATGGATGTGAGTCTGGATAATTTGTCACTTCCATAGCACGTGCGTCCTTACAAAGAGAACTGCTCCAGAGTTTGCAAGCCCTGTACGCGCAGAGCCTGCCTATTGCTTTCCAAACACCCCTTGACGTGTTGCTACCAAAGCCATTACAGAAGCAATAGAGCCCATCAGGAAGCTTTAGTGGCTGACTTAATAGGATAAACATTTGACATTTAGGACACACAGAAGCAATATCACATTATTGCTCCACAAATTATCATATTAAGTGTCACAGATAGGGCTAGAATGTGCCAGAGTACTGGATCATGTCTTCCACAAGAAAGGATGGTAATCTGCTGAAATTGGATGCGTGTAGCATTTAAATGCAGAGCTCTTTATGTGACGATCGTGTCTTATTAGGTCATTTTCGCTGGTAAAAAAAATGGAAAAGTGTGTGTGTGTGTGTGTGTGTGTGGGGGCGTGGGTGCGGTGTTGGATGGGAGTGATTACAGCCACCCTGCATATTAGATTCCTGGGTCAAATCTTTTGGACGTAAATGAGAGTGATTTTAGCATACAGAACCATATTCTCTGCGTTAGACCATGCTCCTACACCTTTAATAAAATTACACCCACTAACGAGCCAATGGAGATGGAGGTTGCTTGTTGAAGATGCAGGAAAACCTCCCTAGGCCATCTTGTGCCAGGGAAACAGTGGTAGCTCAATTGTTTGGAGAAGGAAAGAAGGATAGCTTGATTTAGGGAATGGCCCAATTGTTTTGAAGTTCAGGATCTGAAGGTTCTAATGCTCAAGTTACTGGACTTGAAGCTCCTTAAGGTTAGTGCTGAAGGTTGCTGAGTTTAAGACTTTGAAGAAGGTCTTTGGGGCTCCAGTGTATGGAGTGTAAACCTCTTGAGGTCAATGCAGTATTTTTGATACAGTGGCAAAGAAAGTTTTGGTACTGCAGAGTAATGTAGAAGGTCCTGGCATTTCAGACTGGTGCAGAAGATCTTGGTATTCCAGACTGGTGCAGAAGGTCTTGGTACTTCAGACTGGTGCAGAAGGTCTTGGTACTTCAGACTGGTGCAGAAGGTCTTGGTATTCCAAACTGGTGCAGAAGTTCCAGACTGGGGCAGAAGGTCTTGGTATTCCAGACTGGTGCAGAAGGTTTTGTTATTCCAGACTGGGGCAGAAGGTTTTGTTATTCTAGACTGGGGCAGAAGGTTTTGTTATTCCAGACTGGGGCAGAAGGTTTTGGTATTCCAGACTGGGGCAGAAGGTCTTGGTATTTCAGACTGGTGCAGATTTTTTTTTTTAAATATTCCAGACTTGTGCAGAAGGTCTGGTCACTGCAGACTGGTGCACAAGGTCTTGGTATCTCAGACTTATGCAGAAGGTCTTGGTATTCCAGACTGCTGCAGAAGGTCCTGGTATTCCAGACTGCTGCATAAGGTCCTGGTATTCCAGGCTGGTGGGGAAGGTATTGGTATTCCAGGCTGGTGAGGAAGGTCTTGGTACTTCAGACTGGTGCAGAAGGTCTTGGCACTTAATCAGCTCATCACAAACCCCAGTCTCCTTTAAGACTAGTGGGGAGGGTTTTGGTCCTTGAGATTGATGTGGAACATTTGGTGCAGAAGACTGGTGTAGAAAGTTTAGGTGCAGAAGACTGGTGTAGAAAGTTTAGGTGCAGAAGACTGGTGTAGAAAGTTTTGGTACAGTAGACTGGTGTGGAACGTTTTGGTGCAGTAGACTGGTGCAGAAGACTGGTGTAGATGACTGGTGTAGAACGTTTTGGTGCAGAAGACTGGTGTAGAACGTTTTGGTGCAGAAGATTGGTGTAGAACGTTTTGGTGCAGTAGACTGGTGTAGAACGTTTTGGTGCAGAAGGCTGGTGTAGAATGTTTTGGTGCAGAAGACTGGTGTAGAATATTTTGGTGCAGAAGATTGGCGTAGGAAGTTTTGGAGCTGGACCTTCTAGAGCTAAAGTTTTTGAGGTCAATGAAGAAAGTTTTGGTTCATAAGACACATGCAGAAAGTTCTTGATGCTCAAATTTTTTGCAGCTTATGCCTCTTGAGGTCAGTGCAGAAGGTTTTGGAGAAGTTTGTTTTTAAGCTTGCGCTTCTCGTGGTCAGTTCTGAAGGTTCTGTTCTAGGTCTTTGACCTCAGGATTGACGCAGAAGGCTTTGGAGCTCAGGCTCAGGGGAACAGACCACAAATTTTGAAATATTCATTTAGCTCCATGCCAGGCTGCCGCAAGTGCCAGTAAGGCTCTCTCTGTACACTTAACCTGTCATAGAGAATTCATAACCATCATCTATATATGAATGAACTTGGCTTTATATAGCATACACTTCTCATTTTAATCATTAAAAGAGGTTGGCTCTTTCTGCTGCAGAGACTATATTAACTACAACATGGGGTGGAGGAAGAGACTCAGCCACACTAAAGAGTACCTTACTGAGTTACTACACCACCACACTGCTTATGGGGTACACTAACACAGTCATTCTGGTTGTGCGTCTTACATTAGAGACACACTGACTAACACCAAAATCATTTTATAGTTTTGGAATTTCCTCCTAATGAACAACACATCTGTGAACAGTACACATTGAGACTGCAAGCAAGACATCCACTAGACAAATCTGTAGGCACCGTTAGAGCATCTACACTGGCAGTAAAGTACGCCGCTGACCCAGGCTGAACAGTCACCTGCTTTTACATATCTCATTGGCCTAAAGTGACTACACATATCAGCTGTATTACTAACTTCCTGAGTTACCGTACACCGACACGCTACTTACAGCACACTAACGCATTACACTTCCTGAGTTACTGTACACCGACACACTACTTACAGCACACTAACGCATTACACTTACTGAGTTACTGTACACCAACACACTACTTACAGTACACTAACACATTACACTTACTGAGTTACTGTACACCAACACACTACTTACAGTACACTAACGCATTACACTTACTGAGTTACTGTACACCGACACACTACTTACAGTACACTAACACATTACACTTACTGAGTTACCGCTACTTTACAGTACACACACATTACACGCTACTTACAGCACACTAACACATTACACTTACTGAGTTACTGTAACACCTAACAGCACACTACTTACAGTACACTAACGCATTACACTTACTGAGTTACTGTACACCAACACGCTACTTACAGTACACTAACGCATTACACTTACTGAGTTACTGTACACCAACACGCTACTTACAGCACACTAACACATTACACTTACTGAGTTACTGTACACCGACACACTACTTACAGTACACTAACGCATTACACTTACTGAGTTACTGTACACCAACACGCTACTTACAGTACACTAACACATTACACTTACTGAGTTACTGTACACCGACACGCTACTTACAGTACACTAACACATTACACTTACTGAGTTACTGTACACCAACACGCTACTTACAGTACACTAACGCATTACACTTACTGAGTTACTGTACACCAACACACTACTTACAGCACACTAACACATTACACTTACTGAGTTACTGTATACCAACACGCTACAAACACGGTAACAAACAATGGATTAGAACCACCACTGCAGATCAGGTACAGACACCCCGGTAAGTAAGTTAAACCAGCTAGGGTTAGTTTTTTCTGTATAATGTTCATCTAAATAAAGTGTTCAGTTTCCTGTGTGTTCAGACTTCTTCTGCACTATTACCGCTCGCCACATTAACAGACCCGTGGTAGGAGGGTAACTCTACAGTAAGCTGTTTGTAATAGTTTCTGTCGTGGGCTGCCACGAATACCTTCCCGAATAGAGGAATCAAATTTTCTAAGGCCGTTTTCTGTATTTTCATGGTTCAGCCGTGAAATCGACTGCTCAAATAACATAACCGCAGGAGCTGAATCGAGCGGTCCGCAGCCTGGTGGCTGGCAGGTATTCAGAAACAAGCTACTTTTCCCAGGCTTTGTTTCGACTGCCCTCTGCAGAACAACACTAGTAGAGAATCCACTTCAGAAGTCCTCAACTCTGTAAGGATCTGTAAAAGCTCACAGCTTAGAGAGCTTAGTAGCTCTCCTGCTACTCACAAGAGAGAAACCTCTCTCCCTCTTTCTTCCTTGATCCCGTATTCTTCCCATATCGACTCTTTCAATCCCATCCTCTGACGCCAAAGATCCCAACTTCATCTGAAACCTTAACTAAGGGTCCCTGACTTGGGGTTGCAGAATAGGTGTCTGGACTGCGAGAGCCTTTCTAATGCCCTGAAGGGAATGCTTACTTCCATAGCGAACTTGTCAGGCTATAAATGGATCCTATTTGCTAGAAGCTGGCTATCCAGCCCTCTCTGTCTGGGAAGGCCTGTTACATTTCAAAACTCCTTTCCCTCTTCATTGTATCAGTGACAATTTAATTTCCATCTTTCTCCTTTACTTATTTCCACTCGCGCCTGCACCCTCGACTTTACCTGTCACATATTACTCAGCCCTCCATCAGCCCAGCAGGGAAAACAGGACTTGAGGACAATTTGATTGTCTCGTCATGCAGGGCTGGTTTTGATGGTGGCACGTGTATTATAGCTGAACTGTCACTGACTTTTTTTACATGGATCCTTCAATAATTTTTTTTTATATATATACAGGGGTTGGACAATGAAACTGAAACATCTGTCATTTTAGTGTGGGAGGTCTCATGGCTAAATTAGACCGGCCTGGTGGCCAATCTTCATTAACTGCACATTGCACCAGTAAGAGCAGAGTGTGAAGGTTCAGTTAGCAGGTAAGAGCACAGTTCTGCTCAAAATACTGCAATGCACACAGCATTATGGGACATACCAGAGTTCAAATCCTGCACAGAAGAATGGTTGCACGTTAAAATGGCCTCTGTGACCAAGACCAGTCTGTGCAGGTACGCCAGTATCCAGGGTATGTCAGCATTCCCAAGACGACGAACCTCCCACCAACTGACACTGTACCTGGCCACTATCCTGCAAGAAGGATGGCCTACACATACTAATACTGTGCAGGACGCAGTATATGTCATTCCCAAGACGAACTGACGCTGTATTGGCCGCAAAAGGAGGCCCTACACCATACTAATAAATATATATATATATAGTCCCTGTCCAAAGAAAAACAGGTATCTCCAAAATGGCAACTTTACAAAAACCTTAATTAATGGAAGTCAATGGAACCAGAAGTCTTTCTATGCTGTTTTGAGCCATTTCTGTTGGTCCATTCTTTTTTTTTTTTCAAACAGTGTAAATAGCAGCGCATGTGGTCAAATGAGGCATATAATTAAAAATCAACAAAAATGGAGATACATGTTTTTCTTTGGACAGTGACGATATATATGTTTTAAATCATATTATATTGTGTGCATTACATTATATATATTTATATATACACACACACACACACACACACACATATATATATATATATATATATATATATATATATATATATACATACATACACATACATACACACACATATATATTAATATATATGTATGTGTATATACTGTATATACATATATGATTTAAAAAGCTGTGTAGCAATATAACAAAAAGCGAAGAATGGAATGTAAAACTATCTAAACACAATACAGAAAATATAGTCTGTGTTTGAGCTACAGTATATTCAAGGTAAAACAGTCCAAAGAGAAACATGCATCTCCATTTTCATCACTCTACTTTCAGGCACCATGTGAACACAACAGCTGCTGTTAGCACGGTGTGGAAATTCTCTGATGAATGGACCAATAGAAATGCCCCCCACCCCCCAAAAAAAAGTCTGGCTCCATTGACTTCCTTTTACGTTACATCAGGTTTTTGCCCTCTCCTGTAAACGTGTCTTTTTGGAGATACTTGTTTGTCTTTAGATGGAGATGATATGTAAATATGCTCCTCACAATATCAAACAAAAAAATTAATATTGTTTAAATCTGTTTAAACTGCAGTGTCCAAAAAAGCTTAGCACTAACATAACTTAGCTTAGCACTAGCATACTACTAGGCAGCTACACCTTCAATTCCAACTCCACATGTTGCGAATCATTGCTCACCACTACAGTGCTATTATTACTGTACAAGGGAGCAGAAAGTTCTCCTAGGCAGTGGCTGGCAGAGAGGGACTGGAGCTTGAGCGATGCGAAACCTGTCATAACCTCATAATCACAGGGTCATTTACACACCAGCAGCCCTTAATTACTGCAATTTCTTGCACAAACGTGAACATGCTGTGAGTTAAACCACACACGCATGTGCATCTATGGTTACCCTGTCAAGATCACGGGTTTGATTCATGGCACTGCCGTGGCCGGGAGTGGCCCTCGGTAGGGATTCCTGCAGGACATGACTCTATCCAGGGAATTGTGAGGACTATGAACTCATCCTCCTAATTAAACCGCCTGCCTGGACTTCATCTAGAATGATTCGATTAATAGACGTTTACCTTCCTTATACTATTCATAGTCATGTCCTGCCATGATAGGTTACTCTCGCTGCATCACCATATGCCTTTCCTTTGATATGGCGGATAATTACACTCATCATCGAAAGAATAGTTGCACAAATAGCTGCACCCAGAAGGAATCAGCCAACAGGAATGAAACCTGGTGGGTAGCTCTGAGATTGTAAAACACGCTAATGATTCAAGTCTCAGGCTCAGGCCGCACATGTGATGTGAGCAAGGACGGGTCCTATCGCTGTACCTGACTAACCCAACAACCACATTTGAGGACATTTGGCGAGCTGTGCTGCCCTTCATGAGTCATCCTGTTAGTGCCAGCACCATTGGCACACAGCTGTACCACGCAGGAGTACATGCACACAGACTGTTACAACAACTGTCCTTAACACCACGTGCAATGGTGTCGGCCATGACTGTCATGGAGTGACTCAGAGTGGCACCTTGATGAGTCCCACATGTCTTGGTGGAGACAAGGCACCGGGGTCAGCGCCAAGATGAGCGGTTTGTTGTCATGCATCACACGTCCAGAAGGCCTGGTGTCACTCCACCTCCACCCCTACCCCACCATCTGCAGGAACTGTGTGAGGATGTTCAAGCTGCATGGGATGGATTATCACAGGACACCATTAGGAACTTCTACAACTCTGTGCCGAGAATTTTGGAATGTTGGGTTAGCAAACACGGGGCCCGACGCCATACTGAGAGACAGACTTCTGTATGTGTAGCTCAATAAATATTAATCATATCAGTCTAAATTTATCATCAGTTATTGATCCTGGTCACCTTTATCTTCCTTCCCAATAGCACTGAAGCCGCACCTCCTCCTGGGTGCAGCTGTTCTATTGATGGTATTCTTTTGAGTGTACATGCTGCATTATCAAAACAGCATAATCCGCACAGTTTAATTGAACTCAGTGGCGTTTTAATGAACTAAATAAAAATAATGACAACTGACATTAAATTACAAACTGGCATTGCAATTTACCCCCCTGTGATATATATGAAATTTATATACGATATGAAAGAATACTGTGGAAACTTTCACCAGAGGACTGGAACAGCATAATTCAAAAACATAATTCAGAGTAAAATTACAAACACTGAATGTCTGAGGGAAGCAGTCAACAAATCCTCAGACCCCACACACCCCAGTCGTCCCCTGTTCCAACCTCTGCCCTCCGGAAAGAGGAACCAGAACATCCGAGCCAGAACCACCAGGGTCTGGAACAGCTTTTACCCTAGAGCGCTCAAACTGGTCACACAGGCAGCACCTACCAGAACACGACCACACCACCACAGACTACTGATTTAGCTCGGATGACCCCAGCACACTGGGCTCCACTACCTCACAGGACTGGCTGCACCGCACTTTAACTTTAACCTGTACACTTCAACATCTTAGCTGTGTATATGTTATCTATATTTATTTATCTACTGAACATCTGTACTAAGCTGTTTAGCTGTTAACTGAACATTAAGCTGCTGTACTACCTGCACTGTACACTTTATATATCTATACTGTTTACACCCATACTTACTGATACTGCTCTACACTCTGCACAGGTCCTCTATTTGTCTTTGCACTAAACTGCCTATTTTAGTGTGTGTGTGTGTGTGTGTGTGTGTGTGTGATATATATATATATATATATATATTTATACACACACACACACACATATATACATATATATACACATACATATATACATACATACATACACACACACACACACACACACACACACACACACACATATACATATACATACACACAAACACACACATACATACATACACACACACACACACACACATATACATATATACATATACATACATACATACATACATACACACACACACACACATATACATATACATACACACAACAATACACCTCCATTTGTAAAACATAAAAGCTCTGTAATCTGTTTCAGTGCCCCCCGAACACAATAGCAGGTGAGCAGCAGGTGAGTGCTGTGACTACTCGTTCCGTGAAGTCCAGTCTTTTCTTTTGTATGTAGCAGCTACAAGGTCACGGCACGACACGTTCCATTTCATTCGCCTTACGAGACATTACACTCTACGTTGCAAAAAGCACCATAAAAATCAATCTATACTTCAATTAAACTGGTACAGATGATTAACCCCCAGCAACCTCCCCCGGCACATGCATAGTAGTACAGGAGTCGGGGGCGTGGCAGTGGTGTACCAGGAAAGGGTATGCTAGGATCTTACTGGTTGATATGTTGTTCACCATTCTTTGATGAAAGATCACCAGGAAGCATTAACTCTGTCCTTTGAATGATTCGACATAATGGACTATGATTAATATGAGCGAGGCCATAAGCGTACATGGTAAATAAAAGGCCCATGCTGCGTTCAATTGTGAATTTATGTTTCTGGTAACGTGCCTTCTCTCTGCAGACTAAACTGCTGGGGGTGTGTGTGTGCCAGAAAAGACAAAGACCTTTATCAGAGTGCACGTCATGCACCGAGTGTTGTTGAGTGTAGCGCAGCAGTGATTTACATAGTTCAGAGGTTAATGCAGTGCCATCAGCGCCACTCGCATCACTCATTATTACTGCATTAATCATACCCGCTATTATCACACCATTCATCTCATCCGTAAGTGTTGCCGAGCTTCGGCAGGTGCAGTTTAAGATAAATCGGCCTGACATGCATTTGGATGAACTGTCAGAGAGGTTAAGGCTACCAAATGCTCTTCTCGGCTTTCGTGATTATCGTGCATCGTGCTGTTTGTCTGCTCATGTTCCGTCGTTCTCTTCCCACTAGCAAAGAAAAGGCAAGCTGCATAAGCCACTCTTAGATTAGACAAACCAGAGGAAGGCGAATAGCTCCGAGACAGAAAATATAATCCAGAATCTGTAGCTTTCAGCCTGTTTTTCTTCGTCCCGCTGTAAAACGTTTGAGAGGTAATGGTCATGGAGAGCAGAGGGAGGGAAAGTGTTGCATGGACATGATATCTTCTATATTTAGTGACTGTCAGAATAAACCCTGTATCTCCAAAACGATCCTAGCACGAATGTAAGCCCACCAGCGTCTGAAACGTACCTAACAGCCTGTGATACCTCCATGAGCGCCAATAACAGCTGGGATTGGATTTGGCATGGACTGGACAAGTTTCTGGATGTAGGCATCAAAGGATTGAGCAGTTGGGCCAGATTATGGTAATGGTTGGTGTAGCTCAGCGGATAAGACCACTACCCACCCCAGAGCCAACACCACATGTGGGAGACTGGGGTTCGAATCCCAATCTAGGTGACTATGCTGTGCCACACCAATAAGAGTCCTTGGGCAAGACTCCTAACACTACATTGGCCTACCTGTAATATGGTTAACCTTGTAAGTCGCTCTGGATAAGAGCGTCAGCTAAATGCCATAAATGTAAATTTGGTGGATGCCTTCCCTGGCACAATTCCGAGGAGAATTCCCTGTAGACTGGGATTTTCCCACTGCTGGTAGACACGTATGACCGTACGCTTCCATACACCTGCAGATTCAGCTACTTCCTTCACACTATGGTCTTTGGCCACGCCCACATGCAGTCATTCCTTTTAGCCAATCATTAACATCTGCTCTGGAGCCATTTTCCACACATGGAACGAGACATTCCCTGCACTGTAGCACCTCTTCCCAATCTATGGATCCCGTCACTCACACCCCACAGGTATTTATAGCCCTATCATCCTCATGCAGCGCCATCTTCAGGAGCCTGAAGTTACTACCACCTTAAACACACAAGGGGACTCATTTTTGTATTCCATTCCATGTCATTTTGAACCATTTCTATTGGTCTGTTCAGCAAGCAACGCTTCTACAGTGTGGCATTTTCAGTCTGTGTGAAACAATAGCTCATACGTTTGGCCAAATCTGGTTAAACTGAAAGAGTGCTAAGCCTGGTCACTACCTGTGCATGAATGCAGCAGTACAAAGGGTTTATTCCAGCACTCTAAGTGAGCAAGATCAGCACCTTTAAGATGTTAATCCACATATGGATATCACTTTTAACATATAACCTCCCAGAGAGTTGATAAAACCTGGGATAACAGCTATATGTCGTCTTTTCCAGCACCCTGAATGAGGAAGATCACACAGAGTTATAGCTGTCACTGGATGAATAGCAGCCATTGCGAGATCAAATATTAAAATGATACTATAATACCTCTAGGGCCTGATTCTCAGACGTGGATTAGCCAAGGTGGAATTACCATAGGTAGCTCTTTTAGATGTAGTCTGAGAAACCAGCCTCTAGGATTAATAACAGCTGACATAGCAGTGAGGCATGGAGAAGCATCAACCAAGCCAGGTCTAAATGTCTGAAGGTCTGGGATTTTATATGTTACATGCAAAGTTACATGCACCACTTAGCCTCATTGGGTTGTATCATTTTTGGTTTTCATTCATGAATATGCCCTTACTACAATACCCAGCATGCACCACACAAATACGTCACACAACCATTGGAATCCCCCCACACAGTGGGAGAAATATACTAAGGTACAGGCCCACATTAGGCTTCTGAGAAGTAATGCTAAAGTGTTTCCAATCTGCCTCCCAACACAAAATCCAAAAGACGGTCTTCTTAAACTGTTACAACGACCGACCTTAACACCACGTCAATATCACCAAAGACTGCAATGGTGTCGTGCCAGACTGTGATGGAGTGACTCAGGATGGCAGCAGGTCACCTTCCGAGTCCCGCTTTTTGCCTTGGTGGAGACGACCAATGACTCCGGGTGTGGCACCGTGGTCAGCACCAAGATGAACGGTTTGTTGTCACACGTCCAGAAGTCCTGGTGTCTCTCCACCTTCACCCCTACCGCACCATCTGCAGGAACTGTGTGAGGATATACAAGCTGCATGGGATGGATTATCACAGGACACCATTAGGAACCTCTACAGCTCCATGCTGAGACGTCTGACATGTTGGGTTAACCATACTGAGAAACAGACTTCTGTATGTGTAGCTCTATAAATATTGATCATATCAGTCTAAATTTATCATCAGTTATTGATCCTGGTAGTCTTTATCTTCCTTCCCAAGAGCACTGTGATCCTCCACTTCCTTCTGGGTGCAGTTATTGTTTTGACGATGGGTGTACATATGCAGAAATTATTTTGCAGAGGTTTCCCTTTTGATGTTGGTTTGGACGGCCCTTTTAACACCCCTATAGACCAAGTGACTGGCATAAGTCACCTCGGCTTAATCAGCGAGGATTGATTTTTACAAGGCTGTCTAAAGTATAACAGCCGGCAAAGCTGTTCCCCCGTTATAATTCAATCAAGAGTGTTTGCGTGCCGTGTTCCTCCACTTGGCAAAGCAAAACAAATTGCTTTTAGAAATGCAATTATGCGGCCATGCTCTGCTTATTAATAATGGAGAAGGGGTTTTGGGGGTTGAGGCTGGAACAGGGCTGCCATTTGCCCACAGGGCTGTTGCATTTTATTTCGCTCACAATTGCGCTTCTACCTTCGGCAGAATCGTCCCTCTCAGAAATTAGAAAAGCAAACAAGAGAGACCCTGAAAAACAACAATGCAAAAGCCCAAGCCTCCGTTCAGTTTCCACTCACAATTAGTTTCACAAACAGTGCTTAACAAAGCAGCCTAATTAAGCCTTTGATTCCCGGCATGCTCCGAAACGATCATGTATATTTGTGCAGCACTGGCACTTCTAAAAAAAAGACCAAACAGTAAATTGGGAATGAACGTCTGGATCACTGCAGAATCATCCAGCACCAGTCGCAGGAAGAACGATAGAATTCCTAGAACAGAATGTTTGTTTACCATTGTTACTAAGCCTCTGATTCACAGTGAAAGAGCAAGTGTGCATAATGCTAGGTCACCACTTGTAAGACATAACTGCCAACTCCCACCATCAACAAATCATCATCATCATTATCATCATTAAGAAGGCGAAGATGTGTGAACGCTCTGGAATGTTCATCAAGCCAATCAGTCACTTTTACGGCTCTGTGAACAGAACTGTCATCCTGGAATACCGGGATAGGATTGTTATGTTCGTATGTAAGTAATTAGCAGGAGGTTAGGGAACCAGCCTGGTCACCGGAGGGTTGCCGATTCGATTCCCTGAACTGACAGTAACGACTGTGGTGCCCTTAAGCAAGGCATCTAACCTCCAACTACTTCCTGGGCGTGTATAGGGCTGCCACTTTGTTTGGTATGGTCACTTTGTTTGTGTGTGTGTGTGTGTGTGTGTGTGTGTGTGTGTGTGTTTCACTTCACGGATGGGTCAAATGCAGTTACTTTAACTCCACTACAGGTTAAAGTAGCACAAATCATCAAATCTGTCCTTCCTTTTGGCTTATGTGAGCACAAAAACGTAACATGTCCAAATAAAAGAAGTGTGAAGCGTGTTGTTGCATATTTAGAGCTTGGTTTGACCTGTTGGACAGAGCTGGGTTCTAGCTAATGGAACCTGTTCTTCTTCAGTGTTCTGTGCTGATGATGATTTGAATAGACGTCAGTGTCAGACTAATGGATGAGCTTCTATGAAAGACTGGTGGACTGAGAGACACTAGAGTCTCTTCACCTACACTGAGCTGAGTCCTGTTCCAGAAATGATAATAGGACATTAGAGCCGTAATAAACCATGCTCCTGTTACTCTCCATACTTCAGTACATCTAAAGGGACATACTTTAGTACTGTTACTCTCCATACTTAGGTACATCTAAAGGGACATACTTTAGTACTGTTACTCTCCATACTTCAGTACATCTGAAGGTACATACTTTAGTGCTGTTACTCTCCATACTTCAGTACATCTGAAGGTACATACTTTAGTACTGTTACTCTCCATACTTAGGTACATCTAAAGGGACATACTTTAGTACTGTTACTCTCCATACTTCAGTACATCTGAAGGTACATACTTTAGTACTGTTACTCTCCATACTTAGGTACATCTAAAGGGACATACTTTAGTACTGTTACTCTCCATACTTCAGTACATCTGAAGGTACATACTTTAGTGCTGTTACTCTCCATACTTCAGTACATCTGAAGGTACATACTTTAGTACTGGTACTCTCCATACTTCAGTACATCTGAAGGTACATACTTTAGTACTGTTACTCTCCATACTTCAGTACATCCGAAGGTACATACTTTAGTACTGTTACTCTCCATACTTAGGTACATCTGAAGGTACATACTTTAGTGCTGTTACTCTCCATACTTCAGTACATCTGAAGGTACATACTTTAGTACTGGTACTCTCCATACTTCAGTACATCTGAAGGTACATACTTTAGTACTGTTACTCTCCATACTTAAGTACATCCGAAGGCACATACTTTAGTACTGTTACTCTCCATACTTAGGTACATCTAAAGGGACATACTTTAGTACTGTTACTCTCCATACTTCAGTACATCTGAAGGTACATACTTTAGTACTGTTACTCTCCATACTTCAGTACATCTGAAGGTACATACTTTAGTACTGTTACTCTCCATACTTAGGTACATCTAAAGGGACATACTTTAGTACTGTTACTCTCCATACTTCAGTACATCTGAAGGTACATACTTTAGTACTGTTACTCTCCATACTTAGGTACATCCGAAGGTACATACTTTAGTACTGTTACTCTCCATACTTAGGTACATCCGAAGGTACATACTTTAGTACTGTTACTCTCCATACTTAGGTACATCCGAAGGTACATACTTTAGTACTGTTACTCTCCATACTTAGGTACATCCGAAGGTACATACTTTAGTACCGTTACTCTCCATACTTAAGTACATCTGAAGGTACATACTTTAGTACTGGTACTCTCCATACTTAAGTACATCTGAAGGTACATACTTTAGTACCGTTACTCTTCATACTTAAGTACATCTGAAGGTACATACTTTAGTACCGTTACTCTCCATACTTAAGTACATCCGAAGGTACATACTTTAGTACCGGTACTCTTCATACTTAAGTACATCGGAAGGTACATACATTAGTACTGTTACTCCAGTGGAGGTCTAAAGGGAGAAAATGACACTGGAGGAGGAGTTTACCTTGGGGACTCTAACTCGGCTACATGGTTTATGTACCTTGTGAATGAATCATACATATACTGCTGCTGTTCATTTACAGAAATGGAATGTACTTTGTTTTTCGGGCACCCTGTTGTCCCAGCACGCTGTTGTCCCAGCACCCTGTTGTTCCAGCACCCTGTTGTTCTAGCACCCTGTTGTCCCAGCACCCTGTTGTCCCAGCACCCTGCTGTTCCAGCACCCTGTTGTCCCAGCACCCTGTTGTTCCAGCACCCTGTTGTTCTGGCTTTAAAGTCACCCTAAAACCAAATGAACCAATATTTGCCCTGTCTGGTCATGTCCTCCGTCACAAGAAACTGTTACCACTGTCCACTGTGTCATATCACTCAAAAGACACAATTCTTGTTTCTCTGTAGTACTGGATCGAAGTGTATTGATTTCTGTCGGCCTCTAAACACAGCCCCAATACCATTATCAATAACCTTAGCATGTTCTCCATCCCCCTGTCCGATCACAGAGCAAAAACACCCGTCATCAGCTCCAGCACTGTGTGCACAAACACACAGCGCATGTCTGCAGACAACCTCCTTTCTACTCCTCACCTCAGCTTCTCCTGTCTTTCGGTGTTTGGACCAGTGTTTGAATCATCGCTCATGAGTTTCTTTCTGCTTGTTTATGTTCAAACAATCTCATGTTTATGTTAACAGGAGTGAGAGAGTTCCGATATCTGGTGGTATTTGCTCTGTGGCTGAGCAGCTGAGAGAGGGACAGCTGAAAACACACTGGCCCAGTCCATCTTGCTCAAACGTTATTGTACTCATATTGGGTTATATGCCGTGGCCAAGAACCACAAAACAAATGAACATTTCGGAAAACAAAATTACAGAAATAAAAACAAATTTACAAAAAAATACATTCAAGAAAACAAAATTACAAAAATAAAACAAATTTACAAAAAAATTCATTCAAGAAAACAAAATTACAGAAATAAAAACAAATTTACAAAAAAATACATTCAAGAAAACAAAATTACAGAAATATAAAAAAAATTACAAACAAAAACATACATTCAAGAAAACAAAATTACAAAAATAAAAAAATTTACAAACAAAAAAATACATTCAAGAAAACAAAATTACAAAAATATAAATTTATAAAAAATACATTAAAAAAATTACAAAAATAAAAACAAATTTACAAACAAAAAAATACAAATTTACAAACAAAAAAATACATTCAAGAAAACAAAATTACAAAAATATAAATTTATAAAAAATACATTAAAAAATTTACAAAAATAAAAACAAATTTACAAACAAAAAATATAAATTTACAAACAAAAAAATACATTCAAGAAAACAAATTTACAAAAATAAAAACAAATTACAAGACTTTAAACACTTTCAAACATGTGAGTTACCTTTTCTTCTGTCTGCTCTATTAAAAACTCTAAAGACCTTCCACAGGAAACACAAAAATGTGCTGCAAATAGACAAATCATGCTTTAGCGATGTCACCATCTCAAACTCCACTCACACTACCACCACCAAACAGTTTGACTGACAAGGGTCTGCAACAAGCACTTCCTGTGTCTTAGACCCACCCTTTCCGTCACAATTCGAAGTTTCTAAAGGTTTTGGTAAAAGTGTTTTAGGCCATGTAAATTTGATTTTATCTTTGTCATTTTGTTTTCTGAAATGTTCATTTGTCTTGCACTGCTCGGCCTACCGTATTTATGTAACCTGACTCCTTGTTCTCTTGCTTTTGCTGTAAAAGTGGAAGATCAGTGTGGATGCTAACAGGCTAGTGTAAGGATTAACAAACTGAATTTGACACACAACAGTGGCTGCTGCGAATGGGACAAGAGAAAAAACTAATCTATAAAAATGTGGACTTTTGTATTTTCTGTTCATTTAAGACATCATACTTCTATCCTAACACACTGTTTCTGTTTTGCAGAGTATGAGGCCAAGATGAGCTGTGTTCAGGCTGAACCAGAAGAGAGGCCTGCTAATGCTAACAGCGCTAACGCTAGCCCCACTGCAAATGCGAATCCCAATCACCCCACCAACCCCAGTGATGGTGGCAGCCCTAACCCCAATGCTGGCGCGACGTCAAACCTCAGCACTACTGCTAACGCTAACATCGGCGTTAATGTCAATGCTACTGCTAATGCTAGCGATGAGCTGGAATGCAAGATCTGCTACCAGCGCTACAACATCCACAACCGCAAGCCCAAGATCCTGGACTGCTTGCACCGCGTGTGCGCCCGCTGCCTCAACAAGATCTTGGACATTGGGGACGGTTCTGGTTGCATCTGCTGTCCCTTCTGCCGTCACGAGACGCAGGTCAGCGAGTACGAGGTGTCGGGACTCCCGGACGACTCAAACATCATGTCATGCTTGGTGGTTAGGGATAAATCCTGGAGTTCCGACCACAGCAAAGAGGTAGTACTGACGCCCAAGAGCCTGTCTTCTAGTGACAGTCCGTCCCATGACTCCTCCAACTGCCTGGTCATCACAATCATGGAGGTCCAACGGGAAGCGCAGCGCTCACCCAGTCGCAACGGTAGCTCCGATTACTACGGAGACCACAGTCTGGACTCTGTGTCTGTAGCATCAAACGGAGGGGCCATGGACCAGGATGCCTTGTCAAAGTTTTGCAATCATGTACCCCGGATCCTCGTGTGGCTTCTAGGGTTCTTCTATTTTGGCTCCCTGCCTTTGGGCATCTACTTGTTGGTGATCCAGAGAGTGACACTGGGCATAGTGTGCGTTAGCCTTGTGCCCTCCAGTCTTACTGTCTGTCTTGTATATGGTTTCTGCCAGTGCCTGTGCCAGGGCATGTGCGACTGCTCCAGCAGAAGCTGACTGGACTCGACACCACTCGACAGGGCAAAAGAGGAGGGGGGGGTGACAGACAAGCAATGACACCAATGACACTTTCTCGAACACGCTGAGGGCTATTATGCTAAGCTATCTGGTTCGGAACTGTCTCTCTCCTTAACAGACACGATGTAATGTCTGCCATCTAACATTGGTAGGATGCCTAGCAGTGCAACGTCAACTGTCAAAGAGGAAGACTGCCTAATGCGGACGCCTGTTAGCAGCACATTAAAGCCTCAAACCAAGGCTAGCGGTGTCCGACGTTCCACAGTTGGCAACTGGCCTCCAGAATGCCCTGCCGAAGAACTGAAGAGCCGAGTGAATAAATGCCCACCCTGGAGATAAAACTCTCATGCTAGCATTCATAATCATGAACAAGCATTTTACATGTCTGAGTCTGAATTGATGTCCACTGTCTGGCGTGTCTCGGTGTATGTAGCCATAAAGAGCTAATGGGCCATGCAGGACAATGTCGACTACTGTGGTTCACATTCTCTTCAGCTGTGTAGCTGCATAACGATGAGGCTTGTCGACCATTCTGACAGAAGGGTCTTAGGAGGAACGTAGGTTGTGGTTGTTAGAAGGCATTAAGAGCACATGCTGTGGTAAAGACGGTCACCCTTGTGGGAAAGAGAGATGCTAAAATAAACTGGATATTTGCTTTAGGATGCCGTATGGGCTTTATTAAGCGATATCTGTATAATTCCACGGTACGCACCAATACACGGACACCCGGACAGTCTTCGGCAAAGCAGAGTCCTTCACAGTTTCATTACATTACATGCATATCTGTAAATGAGGTCACAGCTAAGCTGAAGTAGCCAACCGGAACCCTCAGGACAAAATAACGTGCTGACATTTAAGAGGAAAGCAATACGATTGCATTGCGCTTTTGCCCCTTTTCATCTTCCCTCTGCCTCTCTCTCTCTCTTTCTTCCTCTTTGACAGCAAAACGGAATGAAACGACACAACATGAAATGCTGTTCCATCTATCATAGCTGACAATGATGACCACACTGGAGGAAATCACAATGGAACAGCAAAGATACGCATGGAATACAGTACAGAAGGAATGCTCCCAGGGCAGATGAGATCCACAGGGATGCTCTGAGGGCAGACAGTATCAAAACACATCTTGCGTAAAGAATGGATAGGCGGGAAAAAGGTCTAAGAAGTGGTAGAGATGGTGACGTTTAGTGTTTCTCCTCCTCTAATGCACTTCAGCTTCAGCTCATTACTGGTTTGTAAATGCGTTCACTAGTTGAATCAGGCGTGCTGGGAGCAGGGAGCCTCTAGGACCAGGGCTGGGAAACAGTGTACCTAGTAGCAGGTGGTATACTGGCTCATCTATTGAACTGAATACTACTGAGTTCATCTGGTATACCTGCTGAACTCTTCTTCTGGTATGAGTCATAACTTTGAAGCCATGTCTGCCACAAATAAGCCACCTCTGGTTCCATCTCACTAGGGACTAGGACTAGGGTTGGGAAACACTGTACCTAGCAGCAGGCGGTATACTGGTTTATCGATGAAACTGACCACTACTGAGTTCACTGTTTCTGGTATGGGTTCATGTGGTATACCTGCTGAAACTTTTCCTAAGGTTATGAGTCATAATTTTAATACTGGTCTGCCACAAATAAGCACAGGACACAGTTTACAGACGTTAGCATGGTTGAATTTATGGCCAAGGAGTTGCTTGAACACCAATAGCCAGTTCAAGTCTAAGGTAGTCTCAACTAGTTTTTGAGAACGCAGCTAAAATCCAGATATAATCAGATTACACAAAATTGTATTGCCAAATTTTGACACACTTTAGTTGTAGCCAAAAGTCAGCATTGGGCCTCAAACATGAGTTTCAGAACCCACTCATGACACCCCGACGATAAGTTTAACAGGTGGGATTTTTTAAAATTTATTTTGCTGCCTAGTCTGATTACGTTACAAGCACATATACGTATGGAATTTGTTTGGAAACCTAAATGCCTGTATTCGTGGCTAGCTTTATTGGCCGGTTAGCAATACCTACTCACCACAGACACCAACAACATTCACATTTTTTCCAAAAAGACACATCATATAAACTGGGGAAAGAAGAAAACAAGCTTCTCGTCCATGTTTGCCGCCACGCTGTTAAGAGTTAGAAATCCTGGTTGGAACAAAAAGTTCAGAGTGCAGCAGCTGGAGGGGACCATGTTCCCCCGTGTCTATGGTTGGTCCAAAGTATTTGTTGGAGCCAATTGTTTACAAAGTTGCTTCACCAAATTATAATTCATTTTGTAGCTACATATCGCGGCTACAAACCACACTGTCCCCTAGTAAATGACGGGTAGCTTGTCGCTCTTTCGCCTGCTAGTGTAAATGCTTCTGTGAAAATGAAACTTGCTCTTGACATGTTGACAGCGTCGCTACCTCGTGTTCTCTTTGAAGAATAGTCAGCCCAGACTGTGCTCTTTGTAGATTTCCAATAATTTGGGTTCTCAAACATTTTTCCTTAATTTTGAATTTCTAGACCCTTCTGATCAATCGATAATCAGTCAGCGGCAAACAAATCAGTCAGCAGCTAGGACACGCTGTTCAGTGCTGTCTATTTCAATTTAGTTTAGTTTTTAAAACTGCAATATGTAATACTGATGTATCAACATCCTAAAATATGAGCCCTAAAAGTGACAGGAGTGAGGTAAGATCTCCTCACATAGGGGTTTCACAGACTACCTCATACGCATTAACATCACACCCATAGCTTCCACAAGAAGGTCCCGCTCAATATGGCGGCAACAGTAGAGCACTCACTTGCATCCCTGGAAGACATGCCCTTCGCTATGCTTGACCGAGTTTCATTACTGTTGCAACACGCTTGATCTTACGGTTCATCTGAATGGATCTGGACAAGAGCCATTACCAGGTGTTCTCAGGAGGCTTCCACCGACTGTAAATTTCAGAGACACAGGTTTCAAGCACCTACTGAACCTGTGTGTAGAGAGTAACACTCTTCCGTCATAATCAGAGTCTTACATTAGGAAGGCGCAGCGTAAAATATGGATTATGTGAGCTTGCAATCTGTGTTATCTGCAAACTGATGACAAACGAGAGCTGGAAGAAGTTCGACAAGAGTCGACTTGCTCATACTCCTTTAAGCACATCTGCAGCCTCCTTTCGAAAAAGCTGCAAAATTGGGATTTGTGAATTTCCAGTTTAGTTTCGTTCTATATGTGATGGATGTTTACACGCAGAGAGGACACCCCAGTCCAACTTACGGCCCCCTGACTTACGTAACCCTCTGAATTCTGATGGCACGTCAGCCGGCTGACAGAGAACTACTAAGGATACTGTGGATTTTTCGACACTCGAGCCACGTGTTCTGAATGTAATAAGACAGGACAGACTCTTAACTACTTCTAATTATGGGGGTGACAGCAGGGTGACTTATTCTGCAGCTAAGAGGATCAATAATTAATTAAGCCTGCACTTTAAGTTGTCATTACGTAACAGTGCAAAACAAATAATGCAGCAGAAAACAAGGAAAATGATGTCGCAGATCGCTGGAACAGGAATCGGAGTGTGCATAATGTTCCTACAGTCAGCTTTTGGCTTAATTATGAGTCACTGTGTCTCTCGTCCTCTAAGAGAGAATATATACACATCATATTGATATATAGGAACTCTTATGCAAAACAATATCAGCTAAAACGGTTTGTTTGTTCCATCCAAATACATACTTTATGGGGGATCAAGCAATTGAATGGCTTTTACTCAATTTAATTAAGCAAAGCAAGGCCAGATTTGAGCTTATATAGCGTTAGACTATATAGATTATAATTTATATAAGTTATAAGTGACATCAGTTCAAACCCTAAAACCACCTGAGTGACTTGACACAATACTGTTGCTGGTATTGTTCTCTGATTCCTAAATAGAAGTTACTGGACTTTGGAGAATGTTCAGATACACCCTTCGATTTATTCACTGTTCTAACTGGTTGGTTAACAGTGAGACACCGTGACAACCACATAGAAGCAACAAGTCGAAATGCACATGGGCCGGAAAAAAAATCTACCTCCGTAAATAAGATGGATTACATTAGCATTTCGTGTTCACTGAACACTGAATTGTGAGTTACTGTTCCAGTTACTGTTACGGTGGTATTTAGGATGGATCAAAGTAAAATGAGCCATCACTCATGTGTTATCTAAAAAGAGATGAACGGTTTGTTGTCACACGTCCAGAAATCCTGGGGTCACTTCACCTCCATCCCTACCGCACCCTCTGCAGGAACTGTGTGGGATATTCAAACTGCATGAGATGGATTATCACAGGACACCATTAGGAACCTCCACAGCTCCATTGTGAGACGTCTGGCATGTTGAGTTAGCAAAAGCGGCAGTCCGACTCCATTCTGAGAGATCTGATAGATTTTTTACTTGGTAGCGAGATTAGCCTAATAGATGTACTGCAAAACGAACTACACAAACGTGCCATGCCCAGGTGACTACACATGGTGCAAGAGGCAAACGACTTCACATGATTTTTAACCAAAGCCTTTCTTTGTCCCTACTTCTCACACCCGTGTCCAAAACTCACCTCTTCAAAGGGCAACCATGACGGTTAAACCTCCAATAACAATCTGGCCTTTCCACTCACTGTCCTGACACAGGATTGCCTGTAGGAGCCTCTGCTCTGAGCTGGAATGAAAGCTATTCATCACGGGGACTGCAGCGAGTGCGACAGCCAGTGGGCTCACAGAGAATTCACTGCTGCCACACACACACAGCGAGGTTCAATCAATCTGACGCACGTTGCCCTGGATTTGCACTCAGACATGAATCCGTGAGAAACAGTGATGGTTTTCTGATGTTAATTTAATAATGAAGTCAGCTGACACTACACTCAGCATGTGTACACCTGAGTTACAATTTACACACGTCATACACGCCTACAGTTAAATAAGCTGAGATCAATACGAGCCGCCCTGATACCTAATCCACCTGTGCACCGCCCACTACATGCCGTCTTCTGTGAGGTTGGAGAAGCTTTTATATAGGGATATACGGAATATAGTGGGAAATTGCAGCACAGTTCAGGTTCCATCAAACTACCTGATTTAGAGCATGTTATTACACTGACATACCAAACGTCATGGAGTAACAGTATAGGGATGGCCTGGGAATGCTGGGAAGGGGTAAGCTGTTATCCTTGTGAGTGAGACTAAACACTGGGCAACGTGCTAATTCGCAAGGCGACGTATGTTTGAAGTTTGGCGTTCAAACAAAGCACGGTAGAGGAACGTCTTGACTGGGCTCATGTCAAGTAAATGTGCAGGCCACACCATTCAGTCGATCTTAGAATGCTCCTTGAACCAATTCTGGAAATCTTGGGCCCTGATGGCATGGAATCCTTATCCTGCAGAAATATCCCATCACTGTGGGGGTCCATGAACTCCACAATGGGCTGCAAATGGTCACCAAGCAGGGAAACGTAGTGAGCACCAGTCAATGACAGGTTTAGGCCGACCAGTGGACGCAACCCATGGGCTGAGAACACTCCCCACACCGGTATGGTACCACCATCATGCCTGAACAGTTGTCAGTGTTGACAATTGGGGTCCATGGCCTCATAGGGTCTGTGCCATACATGAACCCAACCATCAGGCTGAAACAACTGGTACAATGACTCAACAGACTCTACAATTTTTAATAATCTTGGGAATCTGCTAAACCACAACTCGCCTATAGCTCATACAACAAACATGCTTCAGCAGTGTCTTGACTATTAGTAGTAATGGTGCTCTCTCTCTCTCTCTCTCTCTCTCTCTCTTTTGCTTTCTCTCTTTCTCCCTCTATCTATCTATCTATATATGTGGCGCTATAAATAAAAAAAGCAGAATTAGAATCAGGTTTATAGGCGAAGATGCTCTATATATATATATATATATATATACACATAGCATCTTCGCCTATAAACCTGATTCTATATATATATATATATATATATAATTCTGCTTTATATATAGCACCACATATATATATATATACACACACACACATACATACATATACATACATTTATATTTATATATATATATGTGGCGCTATATATAAATCAGAATTTAGAATCAGGTTTATAAATCAGAATTTTAAATTACAATCAGGTTTATAGGCGAAGATACTGACACACACAAGGAATTTGTGATTTTGGCAGTTTGTGTCTCTCTACCAAAATACAAATTACACCATATACAAGCAATAAGCAAACTATACATGGACAAGTAACACACAGATTACAAATTATTTACAAACTTTACGCAAATGTAAATGTAAAGGTAAAGGCAGTAGTGTTGAAGTAGAGGCAGTAGTGTTGAGGTAGTGCAACACTATTAGTGTGCATGTACGGGGAAGAGACTGCAGTGTATAATCTGGCATGTGAGTGAAGCCGGTGAACACTATGGAGGAACAGGAGGAACTATGGTTCATCCAGCAGATGATGTCATGTATATATATATAATATCCTGCAGCTGGTAGCTGGCTGTCACCAAGAGGACACACAACGACTTGCTGCACCGCTGTTCAAGTTCATTCACTGCAAGACCCAATTCGTCATCACGCTCCAACTTCGGGCTAAATATAGTTCAGCAAATAAGAGAGACCAGTGTGGCGCTTCATATAAAACCAATCTTCATCTTCACAAAATCCCATTTAAGGCTGTATTTATACACGCAATCAAATATTCAACATCTTCTTTTCTGCCGTTTTAGGCAAATGTGCTGCATGAATTTTAATGACAGCTGAATAATTCAGACGCAATTTTCTTTCTCCTGGTGGCTTTTTTCTCCACACGTCTTATAGAGGAATCCATCTCTCTCCTTGTCCAACTCTCTCTCTCTCTCTCTCTCTCTCTCTCTCTCTCTCTCTCTCTCTCTCTCTCTACTTTTCAGTCTTTCATTTCTAAAAAGATTCTGGTGAGCTGAGATATCTCTAATCCTCACACGAACACATACAAACACCCTGCGGCCTCAATCAGACCCCTCTCCTGGCACTGCCAAGCCTTCCCTTGAAATCTTAATTAGCACTGGCAGTGTGTGTTGCTTTAAGGGCTGCTGCAGTATGTTTGTGTGCGGGGAAGTCACTTTGCTTAAGAGCGTGATTAACACAAAGTGAGTGTGTGTCTTAACAAGTGTGCTCTAAGGGCTTTTCAGAGGACGTAGGGCTCTCAGCAGCAGTTAGCAGATTTCAGCGCTGGAGATGGAGCTCCAACAGGGACATGTGAGAAATCTGCTCAAAGGTTTTGACATTAGCGACTGCAGCGGTGTGGCTCAGCACTTGGGCGAGTCATTTGGCTCATATACGGTTTGACTCAGCCACTAACGTGTGTTAGGAGGGTAAGGAAGTGTTACCGGGAGGTGTTTAACAGTCTAAGCTCAGTCGTCTCCAAAGAGCTGTGATATAATAACAGCTGGGAATGAGCTGGTAAAGCTACCTGCAGATCTTTTTAAAGGTCTGCTACAGCATTTCTTAAACTAATGAGGTCTGAGAACACAAGAGAACAAGAGAAATCGTTTTAGAACAGTGCTATAAGTGTGTTACTGGCAATAAATTAATAATGAAACAATATAATAAGCTGTAATAATGATACTCTATATTATCACCATACAGGACTATTAGCAGTTATAAGAAGTTAGGGAAGTGTTGTGAATCTGCTAGCCCTGTCTCTCCACCTGTATTGGAGAAGCAGTCATTATTCTGCTAGCCCTGTCTCTCCACCTGTATTGATTAAGTAGTTGTGATTCTGCTAGCCCTGTCTCTCCACCTGTATTGATTAAGCAGTTATGATTCCGCTAGCCCTGTCTCTCCACCTGTATTGGGGAAGCAGTTGTGATTCTGCTAGCCCTGTCTCTCCACCTGTATTGAGTAAGTAGTTGTGATTCTGCTAGCCCTGTCTCTCCACCTGTATTGGGGAAGCAGTTGTGATTCCGCTAGCCCTGTCTCTCCACCTGTATTGGGGGAAGCAGTTGTGATTCTGCTAGCCCTGTCTCTCCACCTGTATTGGGGAAGCAGTTGTGATTCTGCTAGCCCTGTCTCTCCACCTGTATTGGGGAAGCAGTTGTGATTCTGCTAGCCCTGTCTCTCCACCTGTATTGGGGAAGCAGTTGTGATTCTGCTAGCCCTGTCTCTCCACCTGTATTGAGTAAGTAGTTGTGATTCTGCTAGCCCTGTCTCTCCACCTGTATTGGGAAAGCAGATATGATTCTGCTAGCCCTGTCTCTCCACCTGTATTGGGGGAAGCAGTTATGATTCCGCTAGCCCTGTCTCTCCACCTGTATTGGGGGAAGCAGTTGTGATTCTGCTAGCCCTGTCTCTCCACCTGTATTGGGGAAGCAGTTATGATTCTGCTAGCCCTGTCTCTCCACCTGTATTGAGTAAGTAGTTGTGATTCTGCTAGCCCTGTCTCTCCACCTGTATTGGGGAAGCAGTTATGATTCTGCTAGCCCTGTCTCTCCACCTGTATTGGGGAAGCAGTTATGATTCTGCTAGCCCCGTACACATGGCTAATGTCACATGGTATCAGCTGGTATTGGTATGTTGATATTGGCGTGTTTTCATGAGTACATGCTAATGAGTGTGGTATTGGTCTGATACCAGATATCGATGCATCCCTGATTACTACTTTTCAAGATGGCACGCTTCCATACGGTGTATATGCCTTTTAAAGTCCATGTCTTATATTTCTCAGTGAAATTCTGGTCAATTCAGAACGTAAAAAAGAGCAGAAAAGCTATTTGTTACGTAATGTGTGCAATTATTATGTAATTACATGTAAACAGAACAGCCCAACGACAGTAATAACTCTAGACGTCTATGGGCTAAAAGCAGGCTAAAAACTAAACCGGATGAAAACACAACAAACCTTATATCATCAGTCGCTGAGCAATATCGGAAACGATCAGCTACGAAAAATATCTCCAACTCTCGCCGCTGCCTCTCACGCACACTCGCGCACACCTCATTCACAAGCCATGCATGAAGCACTTTTATTCTCTTCAAAGGTCATGCAATCCATCGCATGCAATCTGTCACATCACTTCTGCCTCCGAGAGCACAGGAGAGCGAACCAGAAGAGAGAGGGAGAGAGACTCAAAAATAACCCCGCCGAAGAACACAATGTCAGAATGCAGTGTGTAATTACGCAGTGTGAAAGGCTGTCACAGAGCGCAGTCTGTCTCTGTGCTCTCGGTCTGAAGAGCATGAGCGTCCCCACATCCAAAGCTACGAGTGCACTCAGCTGCCTTTCAGTCTCCGACCAAGGACAAATCACATGCTGTCAGACGTGAAATGCAAAGGAGAAAAAAGGAAAAGCAACAGGAAAGCAGCCATTATGTCCATCTCCTTCGAGACGCTTTTTAAGTGTTTACACACACACACACACACACACACACACACACACACACACACACACACACACACACACACACACACACACACACACACACAGCCTGTAGCCTTGTCTACTTGTCTCCATCCTGACAGAACTCTCAGGAGTCACACAAGCCAAGCCAACCAATCCCCACTGCTCCTGCTGTTGCCATAGAGACACCTCACATCAGGACCACAAGGAAGATGCACATGAACTTTGCAGCGTGTCGCATGGAGGATTTAGAGAAACCGAACAGAGATTAGCCCCTTTTCTCCACTTACAGACACATAAACCCATCCACATACAACACTGTGACTTCTATTAACAAAATCAATATCCTAAAGCCAGAAAACATCAGGAAAAAAAATAACAGTGATGCTTTTCAATGTTATGGACTGATTACTTTTCAATGAATATGCTATAAAAATTAAATTCTAATTTGGTGACCTCAATAGTTTATATTTAACCAAATAAATCTTTAAAAAAATTGAAAAGACTGATGCGTCTCTCCACCTGTATTTGGAGAGGCAGTTGTGATTTTGTTAGCCCTGTCTCTCCACCTGTATTGTGGAAGCAGTTGTGATTCTGCTAGCCCTGTCTCTCCACCTGTATTGGGGGAAGCAGTTGTGATTCTGCTAGCCCTGTCTCTCCACCTGTATTGGGGAAGCAGTTGTGATTCTGCTAGCCCTGTCTCTCCACCTGTATTGAGTAAGTAGTTGTGATTCTGCTAGCCCTGTCTCTCCACCTGCATTGGGGGAAGCAGTTGTGATTCTGCTAGCCCTGTCTCTCCAACTGTATTGAGTAAGTAGTTGTGATTCTGCTAGCCCTGTCTCTTCACCTGTATTTGGAGAGGCAGTTGTGATTCTGCTAGCCCTGTCTCTCCACCTGCATTGGGGGAAGCAGTTATGATTCTGCTAGCCCTGTCTCTCCACCTGTATTGAGTAAGTAGTTGTGATTCTGCTAGCCCTGTCTCTCCACCTGTATTGAGTAAGTAGTTGTGATTCTGCTAGCCCTGTCTCTCCACCTGTATTGAGTAAGTAGTTGTGATTCTGCTAGCCCTGTCTCTCCACCTGTATTTGGAGAGGCAGTTGTGATTTTGTTAGCCCTGTCTCTCCACCTGTATTGAGTAAGTAGTTGTGATTCTGCTAGCCCTGTCTCTCCACCTGTATTGGGGAAGCAGTTGTGATTTTGTTAGCCCTGTCTCACCACCTGTATTGAGTAAGTAGTTGTGATTCTGCTAGCCCTGTCTCTCCACCTGTATTGGGGAAGCAGTTGTGATTTTGTCAGCCCTGTCTCTCCACCTGTATTGGGGAAGCAGTTGTGATTCTGCTAGCCCTGTCTCTCCACCTGTATTGGGGAAGTGCTATTGATTCTGCTAGTCCTGTTCCTCCACCTGTGTTGGGGGAGTTACCAATGGCTTTGTGTCTGACCTGAATGGTCATCGTTGGTGAGGTGGTGTACACATGGCTAATGTCACATGGTACAAAAATTGAAAAGACTGATCCAACACAATCTTGGCCAGGTTGCGCTGCAAGAGGATGATGGGGCTATAAATACCTGTGGGGTGTGAGTGATGGGATCCATAGATTGGGAAGAGGTGGTTCAGTGCAGGGAATGTCTCGTTCCATGTGTGGAAAATTGCTCCAGAGCAGATGTCGGCTAAAAGGAGGGACTGATCATGTGGGCGTGGCCAAAGACCATAGTGTGAAGGAGGTAGGTGTATGGAAGCGTACAGTTATACGGGTTCACCAGCAGTGGTAAAATCCCAGTCTACAGTGAATTCCCCTCGGAATTGTACCAGGGAAGACACCCACCAAATCTGACCCAACTGCACAATGCTTTGATGCAACAGTATCTGAACACTGATGTGGCCCCCATCCAGAAACTTGTCCAGTATATGCCAATTCCAGCCACAGCTGTTATTGGTGTTGGTGGAGGTGTTACACACTATTAGAAATGTTTCAGTCACAGGTGACTCATGTTTTGTCTGGTGAGCTGATAATACGATGACCAAGTTCAGTGCTGATGTAATTACTTTAAGCCAAAAAAACCCACCATGTGGTATCTGAGGTTGATGTGGTGCATGAAGCAGTTTAGAAGATGAGTGTGTGACCACTGTACCCTGATTGGCGGGCTCGCTTCAGGCTTCTTTCGTTTGGACATGTTATGGTTTTATGCTCACATAAGCCAAAAGCCTGGACAGATTTGGCCATAATGTGGTGGAGTAAAAAAAATGAGTCCCCCAAAACTAAGCACAGTAACCAATTACATTTACTGAGCACTGTAAACCACTACTGTTAAACATAAGGCTTTGGTTCGGTATCAGTAAAACAAACCCAGCTCTAGTACCTACAACACGGCACCACAGCTTATCAGATCTTTCACAGCAGTTAAAATTTATACACAGTGATAAAAGAATAATGGCCCTGCTCCTGGAGTATTGATTTAGAGTACCGCCATGGTCCACAGTTCATCTCAACACGCTCCAGTAAGCGATTCTCGATCTGCTGTATTACACTGCAAAACACGACGAGCTTAACAAACATGCCTAACTCCAAAACCTGTTATGGAAGGCTGCAGAGGATGAGGTGCTTTTTTGGCCAAGGCCACGCTCTATGGTTTGTTTAACAGTATGCTGGATCATGCAGTGCACAGACTACTGACACGGCAGATTTGGATGTGACAAAAGCCACTGAGAGACCCTAGTAGTGACTCCATTAGCCATCTCTATATGTGCAACTAATCCTGTCCACACAGTAATAAGGGCTTGCTTCATCCCATCATCTTTACCTGTAAGGAAATGACCACTTGGTGACTTATCAACTTCTGGGTCAGCTTAATGCCCCCAGGAAGCTAAATCTGAGTGTTCTTTCTAATTTAGCTAATTGGGAACAGTGCATGTCCTATGCAGATTTTGCCAAAGTCTGACAAATGCTGTAATCCATCACCAATCCATGTAAAACATGTTGTCCTAATAGTGGCTAATGCTTCTTGTAGGCATTTCCTAACCAATCGCACGGCTAGCATGGCTCACTCAAATCTCAAGTCTCAGCAACCTAGTAAGCTGAAGTTAACTTAGTAAGAAACTTGGTATGCTAGCTAGCTGGCTATCCAACCATCAATCTATCCGTTTATCAAGCTATCAATCCATCTATCCATTGATCTATCAATCCATCTATCTATCTGCGTGTCCGAGGCTCATTCATCCAGCTCTGCCAGCTCTGCCCTGTGTGTGCATTCCCTGGATGTTCACCCAGCTGTAAAGTGGACAAAAGCTTTTCGGTTGACTCGTACATCTAAAATATGGTTGTATGATCTTTCTCTTTCACTGTATGTCTTTTTCCGTTGATCCGGTGTTGCTTGGTGTTGATTTCGGAATGCGTCCACAGACCTTTGTACACTCTGAATTGGATGCAACCCTGATACTCCCTGTGTGCACTGTGATGTTCAGTATGTATACATAGGGTTGGTAATTCAACAGCATATATCAGAACTCTGTCAATAATCCTACAGATCGGTGTACAAACCACAGTTTGGAGTGTAAAGCTAGATTACAGGGCTGTGTGCATTGCCGGTGCCACATAAACAAAAAGACTGAATGAGCTTCTGTTTTAATTCATGCCCAAATGTCCACTGTATATCTTACTGTAATATGAACAAAACACGCTACATTTGTGGTGATTCAGAGATGGAGGATGTGATGTGGGAGAGTTAGTGATGGAGGATGAGTCAATGGATGAGTCAAAGGAGGATGGCCGCAAAAGAATGATGGCCGGTGGATCAGTGATAGAGGGAGCTAGTCAGTGATGGAGGACGAGTCAGTGATGGAGGACAAGCCAGTGATGAGAGAGCCAGTGATGAAGGGCTTGCCAAAGATGGAGGCCGAGTCAGTGATGGAGGGAGAGCCAATGATGGAGGGTGAGTCAGTGATGGAGGCAGAGCCAATGATGGAGGCAGAGCCAGTGGTTAAAGGAGAGACAGTGAAGGAGGTAGAGCCAGTGATGGAGGGAGAGCCAGTAATAGAGGGAGCTAGTCAGTGATGGAGGGCAAGTCAGTGAAGGGCAAGTCAATGATTGAGCGAGTCAGTGGTTAAAGGAGAGCCAGTAAAGAAGGTAGAGCCAGTGAAGAAGGTAGAGCCAGTGATGGGGGGAGAGCCAGTAATAGAGGGAGAGCCAATGATGGAGGGGTAGCCAGTAATAGTGGGAGAGCCAGTGATGGAGGGCGAGTCAGTGATGAAGGTAGAGCCAGTGATGGAGGGAGAGCCAATAATCGAAGGAGAGCCAGTGATACAGGGTGAATTAGTGATGGAAGGAGAGTCAGTGATGGAGGTAGAGCCAGTGATGGAGGGAAAGCCAATAATCGAGGGAGAGCCAGTGATACAGGGTGAATTAGTGATGGAGGGCGAGTCAGTGATGGAGGTAGAGCCAGTGATACAGGGTGAATTAGTGATGGAAGGAGAGCCAGTAATAGTGGGAGAGCCAGTGATGGAGGTAGAGCCAATAATCGAGGGAGAGCCAGTGATACAGGATGAATTAGTGATGGAAGGAGAGCCAGTGATGGAGGGTGAGCCAGTGATACAGTGTGACGCATGTTCATGGTAAGATGTTTTTGTTTTTTCTTTGCTGGATGTTTAACATAACAGCCAAGTGTAGTATCGTGAAGAAAGTCCCAGGGCTTTCCTGGTTGTGCAGCTGCTAATGTGCCTGTGAAAAGCCTGTATAGAGTCACTGCATAAAAGTGGACCAATTAGCCCAATCTTAGCTCCTCTGCATTAGCTTTGATGTCAGAAGTTAACTTTAATTACAGTTGTGTTTGATTCTTTCCCACTGCTGCTTGACCCCGTGCCTGCAGTCTACAGAACTAAAATAGTCGTGAACAGGGGCTGTGGAAAGCTGTCAGAGGGAAATCTGCTGAGGCCTGTATCCATGGCAATGGTGTAAACAGTACAGTAGAAGCTTGTTCAGATAAGAAATAAGCGAAGACCACAGAGCAGCTGAAAGCAGAGAACTAAACTCCAGCAGAATAGCACCACCTTCTCACAGAGGCATCCCACTTCAGCATCAGCAGAGCTTCAGAAGCTTCCACAGGCCAGCGTGTTTATGCGCACGATGTGGGCTACAGTCACACTGAGTAATGGTATCCATGTTGGATACAGTCACACTGAGTAATGGTATCCATGTGGGCTACAGTCACACTGAGTAATGGTATCCATGTGGGCTACAGTCACACTGAGTAATGGTATCCATGTGGGCTACAGTCACACTGAGTAATGGTATCCATGTGGGCTACAGTCACACTGAGTAATGGTATCCATGTGGGCTACAGTCACACTGAGTAATGGTATCCATGTGGGCTGAGTAATGGTATCCACGTTGGCTACAGTCACACTGAGTAATGGTATCCACGTTGGCTACAGTCACACTGAGTAATGGTATCCATGTGGGCTACAGTCACACTGAGTAATGGTATCCATGTGGGCTACAGTCACACTGAGTAATGGTATCCATGTGGGCTACAGTCACACTGAGTAATGGTATCCATGTGGGCTACAGTCACACTGAGTAATGGTATCCACGTTGGCTACAGTCACACTGAGTAATGGTATCCACGTTGGCTACAGTCACACTGAGTAATGGTATCCATGTGGGCTACAGTCACACTGAGTAATGGTATCCATGTGGGCTACAGTCACACTGAGTAACTGTAGCTATGTGGGCTACAGTCACACTGAGTAATGCTATGCATGTTGGCTACAGTCACACTGAGTAATGCTAGCCATGTTGGCTACAGTCACACTGAGTAATGCTAGCCATGTTGGCTACAGTCACACTGAGTAATGCTTAGCCTGCTAGCCATGTAGTGTGGGCTAGCCATACAGTGTAATGCTATCCATGTTGGCTACAGTCACACTGAGTAATGCTATGCATGTTGGCTACAGTCACACTGAGTAATGCTAGCCATGTTGGCTACAGTCACACTGAGTAATGCTAGCCATGTTGGCTACAGTCACACTGAGTAATGCTAGCCATGTTGGCTACAGTCACACTGAGTAATGCTATGCATGTTGGCTACAGCTATGCTAGCCATGTTTGGCTGTAATGGCTACTACAGTCACACTGAGTAATGCTATGCATGTTGGCTACAGTCACACTGAGTAATGCTAGCCATGTTGGCTACAGTCACACTGAGTAATGCTAGCCATGTTGG
>JAMWET010000736.1:0-55000 GCA_024036415.1 Prochilodus magdalenae
GCTTAGCCTGCTAAACTCATTATACAGATGGACCTAGCCCAGCTTGATGACATACACGGAGATTAACAGCAGCCATCCGACACAAAACGGCTGCCTTGCAAAAGACAGACATCAAACAAAACACTAGAAAACTAAGGGGTTGACAATGAAACTGAAAACACCTGTAATTTTTAGTGTGGGAGGTCTCCAGGCTAAAGTTGGACCAGCCTGGTGGCACAATCTTCATTAATTGCCACATTGCAGCCAGTAGAGCAGAGAGTGGAAATGTTCAGTTAGCAGGTAAAGAGCACGAGTTCTGCTCAAAATACTGCAATCACACACAGGAGACATCCATATAATTGGGACATAATCCAGAGTTCAAAAAGAGGACTAAACCTGCTTGGTAGGCAACGTCTTGATGGCGCATCTGTGACTAAGACAGCAAGTCTTTGTGATGTAATCTAAGAGCCACGGTAATCCAGAGGTTAATAGTCCGCATACCCACTCAAGAAGGATGAACCTCCACACAGCGTCCGTAGTGGACCTGGGCACTATCCTGCAAGACAGGGAATGGCTTTAAACTCCCTCTGACCACTGTGCAGCGACGCCAGAGTATATGTCATTCCCAAGATGAACTGACGCAGTATTGGCCGCAAAAGGAGGACCTACACCAGACTAATAAAGTGGATTGTGGTATAAAAACCAGGTGTTTCAGTTTCATTGTCCAAACCCCTGTAATTTCGGAACTGTTAAAAAGCAGGAAATATGATGGCCATATTACTGTCATAAAACAATTATATCAACATTATACCTTTTCTCAGAATATTTGTGGATATCATCCAGTAAAGTTACAAGAACTTGCATGTGTAATGTACAAAAGACAAGCATTAATTAGGCCTGTGTAAACTGGATTTTAGTAGTAGCACAAGGCCTTTTTAAAAAAACTTAAATAAAATTCACTGTGGGTTTAATAATAGGTTTATAAACAACAACCAACAACAACATTATATTTTTTTATAAACTTTTATTATTTATAGTATCCTCAAATTTTCTGTTTTGTCAGATACCTTTTTAATAAATCTGTTTTAAAAAACTAATATTGTGATGCACATCACGCATATATAGTAAAAAGAAAGTCTCTGAAAGAAACCTGAAAAAAAAAAGCACATGCTTCTCTTTGAATGAACTTTGCTACATGGATCTTTGGGGACAAGGCAGCAACAAAAGGAGCAGAGCAAAGCATTGCAAGGAGACCCAACCCTTATTCAAACTCTCAACATTCATCATCAGTGTGGGCTTGTGTGAACAGCTCAAGCTCCTATGACGGCGGTGTAAAATGATCCAACTGGCTACCAGCATGTATGGTCAGTACATATGATCCTACGTGTCCTGCACCATTTCGTCGATGACAGACATAGAGGAACGGTGTGAATGACACGCGTCCGGAAGGAGAAGAACCAGTCCTGTACTACAAGTGAAGGAGCCCGAGGACAATAGCGTGTACAGTCCGTGTGTGACTTTTTGTATTTTGTGCACTTTCAGTTACGGAAAAACGTCACAAATCAAGCGGAAAAAAACAATATTAATAAAGTGATGTGGTCGATAAATATGGCCTTCCATAAAGGGAAAGGGTCAACAAGAGACATTACATATTTTGGGGGGTTAATTCTTAAACAAAGATCAACAACGATTAAATAGGAAAGCTTCCTAATTTCAAGTATATTAACCTTCGCACTGCAAGACTCACAGTTACCAGATTCTTGGAGATAACCAGGTATTGTTCGGAAATATAGCAGTGAAATAGATGGAGTCACTGTCGGCAAAACTAGACCCGCACAGAAAACCAGCTTTTTCTCAGAAAAAAAACTTAACTGCATTAATTACAAATGTGTTTCGTAACAGGTCACTTTACACACTGCAGTAAAAAACAGGCCCAGGGTGAGAGTGTGGTGCAGAAGCACAAGGTCTGTCTCTTGACATTTAGTGAATGTAGAGAATACCAACAGGAGAAAGAAAGCTGTCCGTCTTTGTGTGTGTCTAGTGCGGGGTGCAGGAGACAGAGAGGATATACAATCGTTGTCACTGTATCAGACTGATTGTGGGCTTAGGTGCCAAGGCAACAGCAGGTTTGGGCGTTGTTGACATACTGTTGGGGGACCATCACCGTATCTTTCCCTCCGTTTTCTCCTCACCCCCCCCCCCCCCCCCCGATCACACACAGGGCACATACACAGAGGCATCTTTGCCCACAGAAATCCTGACAGGCTCTTCAGATAGCAGACAACCCTCATTCGCCCTGAAACACAGAGTGGAACTGGTCAGGATGGTGAAGTCTACGTCATCATCAGAACACCTCCTCTACAGATGTCTTCAGAAGAAATCTGAGAAAGGAAAAAAACATCCTCTTATCTGCAATGTGCGTTTCTAAAGGCTCAGGAAACAAGTCCATGGCATTTTCCAGGACGACACTCAATCAAATCCTCGTGTATTCTTAACAAGACAACCTTACACATTCGTGTATAGCACCCGAAGTGAACCCATTGCAAACTCCTATGTAATCATCTCAGAGAGAGCATCCTGTCAGAAGGAAATCATTATTAAGCTGAGGAACTGGACAACGATTTCTCAGAAACCCAGCCACCTTCTCCAAATCTAATACAATCTGACTTACTGCATTCCAACCTTCTTTTAAAAACTGTACCACACAAACCGGCTTGATTTGAAATCTACCTAGCGCGTTTTGGCGTTGGGGGTTGCCCTTAGCTAACATCAATAAACTTTACACACTTTGGCACCATGGAAAGTGTGCTGACAACCTCCTGATTTAGAGCTTGTTTTCCATCATTATTGAGATTCCAAATTTAATCGGCACTTTGGATACAAAGGATGGCGACTCCCCTACGTCAAGCTTTAGAGGAAAGTGCAGTTACACATTAGACAACCAGGATTGAGATTTCTCCACTCTACTGGAGGGTGAAGGCAAGCACCAACGCTCAACTGGGACAGCTTAACATGCCTTGGAGAAAGAACTTAAAGGAACTTGTGTAATTACAAAGTCAGCATAATAAGCCCTCTGTGTCAATGATTTTTAGTGCAGTACAAGCTTTTGTAAAACATTCAATAAAATTCAATGTATGGTTTAATTAATAATAATAATAATAATAATAATAATATAAGTAATGTAATAATAATAATAATAATCACCAGCAATTGTGTTGCAGCAGCCAAAAGAACCTAGGTAGAGAAAGCGAAAAGAGGGTAGAGGAGTAGAGGAGGAGGGAGAGTGGGCGATATGGAAAAACGGACTGTATGTTTTAAACAATTATGGAACATTTTAAACAGTAATGGACTATATTTGAAGTTTGGTCATTAGTTTTAAAACACAGAGATATTCACTATATGCCCCCTCCCCTACTAGAAGGGAGTCATTTATTTTGGAAAACTGCCATGACTAAATAATGTAATCATGATTAAAGCACATGGATAATGTTTTATGTATCCACTCTTAAACACAACAGCATTCGGAAAGGATGAACCACCAGCACACCACCATGCATTTTCACCACCGAAAAAGCATGATAAAAAGAGAAGAAACTGTGCCATGAACCCACAACCAGCAGGCACTAAGAGCCATGCCTTAGCAGCGACAGCTTTCTTATGAACGAAAAACTTACAATGAATGTAAAGTAGAAAAAAATAGGTAGTGGCGTTAAAAAGTCCACTGGGTATACACCAGCACTCTGTTTACACTCTTATACTCTCTATCCAGCATGCAAGGTCCCAGTGTGATTCGAACATGGGGAGGATGAAAACCGTGTATCTCTGTCCTTAACCCTGTCCCTTGCAATAGCCCTTTACAGCAATCGCCTCTAATAGCGTCCATGCAGAGCCACCACATGGGGCCATCAGCTCTGACCACAAGCCCAGCAGCAAGCACACAATGCATCAGGCAGCACTTAGCGCCTTGTCATTCTCCATCCCTGTCCCACGGAGGGGAACTGGATTTTAGGGGGAACAAGTAAAGCATATAATTGGATTCTCACTTCAGGGAATACTACCCAGAGGCAAAAAAAAAAAATAAGGAAAACCAGCTTCTGAAGCGTGAACAAGGTTGAGTTTTCCTGTTTCAAAAAGCTTCTGATGAAAACGCTCTGGCTGCCAATCCAGGGACAACAAAAACACTGCTGGGACCATTTCTTTCACCATTACAGGTTACTTTAATAGGAATTTCAAGACTATAAATCTATAGGAAACAACAGTGCAACATTGTAGAGGGTCTGGTTTTTCCTCTGTGGACACTGCGAACAGTATAAAATATCGAGCTAATGATTTGTATCCACATAGACTCACTCGGTTTAGCCCAAATCTCTGTATAGATGGTTAGAGAACATCCAAGATGTTAATAAAATAGAATCATATTCTACTACTGGAAAAAAAAAAGCTCCATGACGGCTAGACAATCAAACAATACTAACACTAATCTCAGGCAGGCCAAAAACCACTAGTCCGGTAGGGAAAGTAGTTCTTAAACACATACATACCTATAGCATCATCCACTCCAGTTATCACGGTTAACGTATATTCACAAATATATAGAAGATTAACTTCTTTCTGGTACCTAATTAAGAGAAATTATATGAGGAGAGGTTAAATGGAATACACACGAGAAATCATCTTAACCTTTTTTTAGCTGTGTACTGAAAATATACCAAACGGAAAAGTAACATCTTGGTACACTTGTCCTCATGTTGCTTTTAGTTCTTTGTTTTCACATGTAAATACGATTAAATGCACAGAACACTATTCAGAATGACTGCTGATAATTTGAATCTCAAGCAGCAAAACAACACACGACACGCCTTCAGCCTCTGAGAATAAAATCTTACACTCGTTTGTAACAGACAATTATATCATCGAGATAACGTTTAGAGGCGAGTATCATCATCACGGTTACAAGTATATTGCATCCATACTCTTGAGTATACACAGTGTGGTTGAGCAAACTGTCGCTAGTGTATGCCTGCATAGTGATGCTCTAACCCGTGGAAAACATTAGGCGAAGACCAGACAAAGCAATATGTGTATTGGAGATACCACTCTATGAGCGGAGAGACAGAGCAACCGCCTTATTCACATTTCACGCCTTTTAACTTGTTAGACGAATTAGAAGTTCAGCTTCTAATTTCACCAGGCTTCATCAGAAGCTGTTCCGTATTCCACCTTAAAATGGATGCCAGCAGCTAATTTCCTGCACATCAGCACTTCTTGTTTTGAATTTGTCCTGTTCCATCTTAAATGGTTCGCGCCAGGTAAGCATTTTTTTGGCCCGGTTTTTGGGGGCTTTAAGTCTACCTGCCCAGCTTCTTGTAAATATCCCTAATCACTTGTTAATGATCAATCAACCTTTGAGTCAGGTCACCTCAGGTGTCAAAGCTAACTGCCAGCACACATTTAAGTGATAGAACAAGAAAAAACTCGGAAATGAAACATGGTGGAATAGGAAGTACAGCTTCAGCCTCCCTGAAAAGCCTCACAGTAGGGTCTCTCCACCATTGTGAATTGCCTCACTGATGTTAACACTGGTTAGTTTTTACAACCAAGCTATTGTTTCTCAGATGTTCTGTATCCTGGCACCATTACCACTCCATGCTCTTGAGACTTAGCGAATGGTAAGCAACTCCAAGTGAATGCGACCTGAACTAATCCGGTTCACGGTGTATCCACTCATCTCATCCCACACTCGCCTTATCAAAAACCTACTTCGTCTTCGTTCAAGGCCAGAGAATGAGAGAACACGCTTGAGGAGATGCTGCAGAGCTGGATGCTCGGGGGAGAGAAAAGCCAAGCTTTGAAACTAAAGCTGTTTTAAGATGCAGTGTACAGAGCTGCCAGCACGGGTCTCTTTTGCTTTTGACCACGATACAGCAGACACCACATCCCAGATACAAATCCACGCCTAGTAATCTTAAAGCAATCTCTGTCAGGCCTGTCCAAGAACCTTTCTACTTCATTAGCACCAAGGGCTTTCAACTGGACGTATCTTTCTAATGGTTACACAGGCCCAAACGTGATGCAGTGCACTAAACCATGTCTCATCATTGACTTCCAGACTATAGCTGGAAAAGCTAGCACGGGCGTGTGCACACAAGGTGCTTGCAATGAGGCAAACACTGCATCTATGCTAAGTGTTCCTCTCTGGCTTTTCACAGTATGAATAGGCATTGAGTGAAGCTCTTGTAACAGAGTTACAGAGTAGGTCAAGTTCTTTCAGAACAAACTGCTGAGTTTGCATCAGCAGATATGAAAAGCAAACAAAATTACATCGACAGGAATAAAGCTTTGGCCAGCAGATGCAATGACATGCTCAGTCCTGACGGCAATAACAAGTTATTTAATTTTTGGTGAGTAATGCAAAAGCCCAGACTCGTGGAAAATATGATCAGGGGCAGCCTAAATCCAAGCCGTCCTGATGCCTGCTTTTGAGCACCAAACTTTTCAAGCTGAGCCCCATTAATCTCCCGCATTAGACTTTCTGGATCAGTGATAGTAACTACAAAGAATGAAAACGGAGCTTATGAAAATCATAACTGCTAGGCATCTGTCCCAAAGGCAGCATTACCAACTAGAAAGCCAACGTTAAACTGCAGTCTACAGAGCATGGCACTAATTAGCTCGTGTATGCTGGCCTTGTTGTTGCTCAAATCAAACAAAGCCAGGCTTAAAGAACCCACTAAGGACGGCACAGTCTGTTTTAATGCATGCAGATGCGTGTAAGGGAACAGAAACACTAGGCCAGAGAGGACCGCAAGGTTTCGGGGTTTTGATATTCAGTTGTATTCCACGAAATACTGCAATCTTTCAATGCAGACAGCCTGGAGTAGGACAGGAAGATACCCTGAAGGCCATTAATGGGTTGGCTAAGTTTCTGTCATGTTCAAGTGTAGTGAGTGGAAAGACCTTTTGATGCTATTGCGAAACAGAACTAAGGTGGAAAAACCAATTTTGGTGAAGGAGGGCATTCACAAATAGCCAACAAGAACGCAGTGGCCTTAAGTTCTACAAGGGTCCAGCCCATGCCAGATATAGACACGTGCGGTTGTTTTAGTCCCATCTGGATGTCTGTCTATGTTCACAAAAAGTGTCCAAAAGTTTCATTGTACAACTACAGTTTTTCACTGACAGTGTATAAAATCTGATAAGGATGTTTTGACGCGACTGACAGCAGAACCTTTAGGAGAATTATGAAAATCAGAGATTATCAGCCTAGTAAGCTAGTAAATGTGGATGTGCTACACATGTTTACATGTTTATATCATTTGGGCTGTGTTCAAAATACTACATGCCTACCTACATGCTGCTCACATATACTGATTCTGCTTAAAGGTATGTAGCGTGATGTATGTGAACTCTCAGTGTATATGCCAAACATTTCAGAGATCAGAGTTAAAGGAGTACAAAAAGGCGTAGCGATACATTCACGACACTTTGAAAACTGTAATACCAAATGACAATTGTGCAATTATGGAGCAAATGACATTCTAATATAACAGTAGCATGTAGATGTAATCTGCACTGGTTATACGGTAAAAGATCAGCAAAAATCAGCACCCTACCGCCAGCGCTAACCTCTGCCTCCCAGCTCTGGTGTCATTAAAATGTTTAAACAACATGACTACGCAAAGTGATGAATGTCCATACATGTCACTTTTCTAAATGATTAGAATTCAGATCCGACCCAAGAATTATGAATCAGATCGAATAAACATCAGACAAGTAGTGATCCCTACACTGAGGAATGCATTCATACAGTCACACTGATATGCTGCACAGCCCAGGTTGTAACCAACCAGCTGTTCCCCACGGGGGGGGGGGGGGCTTCAGGGGACATAACCACTTGGACAGTCAACAATTTGAATATTATGTGTGCCCGGTGTGTTTGGAAGTCACACACGTCTACCATACAGTCCAATCCAAGGTTGACATTTTTAAACTTTATTTGTGGGTTAGAAAACAGAAAGAAAGCAATATCTAGCCCTCCGTCATGGTAAGGGGTGTATTTCAAAAATTAATCCAGCACATATCACATCAAATACATAATGAACAATATCTAGCAATGGCTGCTACGAAACCAGTTGGACGCTTGAGGAAAATAGGACAGGTTTTGAGATGGTTCTGATTAGCCAAGTTTCTGATGGCAGCTAGTCACGCCCCCTCCCTGTAGTACGGCACACAGTTTGTGTCATATACTGAAGACCGAACACTACACTACTGATGAAGCATGCAGTATTCCTGACTAGTGTGTACAGTGTACAGTACAAAGTATGATATTTCAGTTACTGCCTTGGTTCCATATGAGAAACACAATCACTTTCTTTTACACACCATGTAAAGAAAACCAATTTTGCATGTCAGTCAAACGGTCAGTTCTTGTCAAAACACATGGTTCTTGGCCAAGTTGAGCAATGAAACCCCCCAGACAAGAATAGCTGGCAAGAATACCTAAAGATCACACAGAGATGACAACAGAACAGAATTAATGCGGCCATTCGTATCTCACAAAAAGTGGATAATGCAACAGTTTAATCATAAACATTAGCTGTGATCACACTCTCTCATTTTCTTCATACACACGCGCGAACACACACACTCGATTAGTTCCTGACTAACCCTGAAGTCAGTAGGTCACGTTTGTGTTTCCCAGCCTCTATTAGCAGGCTAGCTGATATAAAGCCAGCCCAGCAGAAACACCAGCTGAATTAGTCAACCAACCCAGTAATATGCTGCTGCTACTTGGGGATGCAACTGCTGCAGGAGCATGATTAGATATGTGCTAGTATTATCTACTATATCTCTACAGGGGTTGGACAATGAAACTGAAACACCTGGTTTTAGACCACAATCATTTATTAGTATGGTGTAGGGCCTCCTTTTGCGGCCAATACAGCGTCAGTTCGTCTTGGGAATGACATATGCAAGTCCTGCACAGTGGTCAGAGGGATTTTAAGCCATTCTTCTTGCAGGATAGTGGCCAGGTCACTACGTGATGCTGGTGGAGGTTCATCCTTCTTGGTGGTATGCTGACATTACCCTGGATACCGTGTGGCTCTTTATACATCACAAAGACTTGCTGTCTTTGGTCAACAGATGCTCCAGCAAGACGTGCACAAACAATCTGTCTCCTTTTGAACTCTTGTATGTTCACGCATAAGTTGTGTGCATTGCAGTGATTTGTGAGCGACAAACTGTGCTCTTACCTGCTAAGTTAAACCTTCACACTCCTGCTTCTTACTGGTGGCAATGATGCAATTAATGACGATTGGCCACGCAGGGCCTGGTCCAATTTTAGCCATGAGACCTCTCCACACTAAAATGACAGGGTGTTTCAGTTTCATTTGTCCAACCCCTGTAGGTTCTTCCCCGCAAAACAACGCCAACTCAAATGGTACTAAACTGTGGGACAAGCTAGTTAAAATAGTGGGCATTCTGAAATGGAGCATTTATAAATCATTTTCATCAATTCAACAATTCACCTTGACTTTCTTCTCTCTCTACCTGTCTCTTCGGTGTTATGCAAGAAAAGCACTGCGCCTAGTTCTGAACAGCACCTAGCAAACGCAATTTTTATGCTGTGCAAAAACAGGGGACACAAGCCCTGCGCTGCTCTTGATTAACTTAACAACTGTGCATGTCATGTTGACATGCCCCTTCTTTTCGCAGGGTTAAATGACACAGATGTTACTTCAAATGGAGACGACCAATGTCAAACACTAGCTGTGCTTTCACGGATACATCCACCTGACAGTGACATCATACTTTACAGACACCATGCTTTTGTCCATCAGTCCATAAGCTTTCTTTATTGTTATTGTCCGTTTTAATCCACAGCCTTTCAAGACAAATGCAGGTCAGTTGTATGAGAGCTCATCAAGTCATGCAGACTGTCATGTCAGTCAAAAAAAAAAAACGTGTGTCTGGACCACAGGACACAAGGACCGAGATGCTTTAATCAGCGTATGTTCTGCTGTCAAAAGCAGTAATGTCTGCAAATTTGACGTCACTTTTTCAGGTTTCTGTATAACAGGACAGGTTCCAAGTGTCATTTATGTGGCTAATCTGCACACAATTTAAAATGCAAAAGATGTTAGCGTACTTTACTACAAAACTTCAGGCCAGTATACTTATTTTTTAACAAGCTCATATTTTACTGAATTTAAGTTTACAGAAATGTGCATATATTCATCGTCCAAAAAAAAAAAAAAAAAAAAAAGTTGCACAGAGAAGGAAGTGTCAGACTGCAATGCTATTGGGAAAGAACATAAACATTGCCAGGAACAATAACTGATGATAAATTTGGACTGATATGGAATATATTTCTTGAGCTACACATACAGAAGTAGTGTTTCTTGGTACAGCTAACACAACATGCCAGTCGTCTCGGAATAGAGTTGTAGAGGTTCCTAATGGTCTCTTGTGACAGTCCTTCTCATTCAGCTTCAATATTCTCACACAGCTCCTGCAGATTTTGTGGTAGGGGTGGAGATGGAGTAAAACCAGTCCTTCTGGACATGTGACACGTAACAACAATTCATACATCTAGGTGCTGACCACGGTGCCTCCACACTAAAATTCATTGGTCATCTCTGCCATAATATAAGAGGGACTTATCACTGAAGATGGCCCCCTGCCATTCTGAGTCACTCCATGACAGTCTGGCACAACACCATTGCGGTCAATTGTGGCTGTTGGGTGAGTCAGGTACAAGAGTGTGAAGCCTGAATCATTCGCATGTTCCACAATGTCAAATCTCAAAGTTTCATTCATGCTAAATGATTTTATATGGGTGCAGCTTACTCTGGTCAAACTATTATATCTGCTTGATGAGTTAAACATAGACAGTTCACAAAATATTTATTCTGAAATCTGAAAGATTTATGCCACAGTAGCTGTTATGTGTAGTATCAACTCAATTCTTCACATGACGACCTCAAGAACTCTAGTTTCCGCCAAGTCAACTACAACTGTGAGCACTGTAGTGACTACAGCCTTTTGAAAACACAGTAAGTAAAAACATAACATTATGAAAACTGACATGTAACAAATGAATTATATAGAAGCAAACTTCATACAGCATAATGATAATAAAAAAAGCTTTACCGGGCATATAAAGCTGACATTTGTGCCGGAAACACGTACAGCTCTGAAACTTGTGCTCTGACTAAGCAAAGTGGCTGCGATGCCCATATCTAATCCACATGTTTTAACAACATGAAAAGGAGAACACTATTTACCTGTAAACCTCAGATTCACGTCTTTGCGTTTGTCAGAAATACATGGGGCTTGCTTTGTAGCCCAGTATCTGAAACATAAATGTGTTTTATAATTTGGGGCTATCAAGATATAAAGGCATGCAAGATATTAAATATCAATGAATAAACAATAAATTATATTGAGTTAAGCTAATATGCTAATAGCTTACCATCTGTGAAGGGTAAAACTACACCAGGGGAAACACACACAGGCAAGAATCCTGCATGTTGGCAAAAGGTCCACAGTAGTTAATGGCTCATATAATACTCTGCAGGAAGTGCGGGCAGATGATGAGAGCCCGTGACCATCGGAAGCTGAGTCCTGCAGAAGTGTTTTAGAACAGAGCTGTAAAGTACACAGTACTTTCTCATAATGAGCGTAAACACCTTGGGAGCTTCACAACCTGGCCTGTGAGAGAAAGCTGTTGACAATGACTGAGACCCAATCACACCCACGAAGGCCAGTCTGAACATGCCTAGAAACAGAGCGAAGCAAAATACTTCCAGTTGTGCTACAACCACGATCCTCTATCATCCACAGCTGCCATTTTCAACACGGGCCATAGTTCAGAAGAGAGAATGCCTTCCAAAACACTACAAACACTACTACATTAGCGTTGGTGATAATCCAAAACACAGGGAGGCTGAACGCATTTATCCCCTTAAGGGATCAATTCCAGGACCACGTGTTTGGCCAGCCTCAAGCAACTATGTTGTAAAAATTTTGTGTTCTAGTTCAGATAAAGGGCCGCAGATTAACAGCCAAAAATGGTAGAGACAGCCCATACTTGAGTGATGTGAATCTGTTGTCTTGACATCTTTGGCTGCATAATGTGTTTTGACCAATAACATTCATTTAATGTGTTTCTGGCTATCTACACATGTTGTAGGGATTCGATCATGGTGAAATATCCACAATTCTTAAAGGCATGTTTGCTATAACACAATGTACACACCACTTTGGTTTATCTGAGATGAACCAACAGGCTATGGATAAGACAAGATGCACAAGCACGTTAGTTAGAAATACACGGGAAAAGTTTTTCCAAGTATTAAGAGAGAGAGCAGAGAGCATATGAGGACGGAGAGTGAGAGCACTTGGCAACAAGAAAGTGAAAGAACAAAATAAAAATCCAATCTATTAGCTGTTTTGCAAATAAAACAAGTTGTTGTTTTACGATACACACGTTAGTTGTTAGGCAACATAAGTGAAGAACTGAGTATTGAAGCCAGAAGTGGCAACATTGTATGACAGCAAAGAAGCAAAGAAGACTGTGAAAAAAGAAAAAAAGGAACGGTGACAAGAAAGTGAGAGAAAGAAAAGAGCAAAGGAAAAGGAGTACCAAAACGACCCAATCTAACACAGCTGTCTTGAGCAAACAAGAGTATGAAGGAGTACAAAGAACCGAAGGAAAGAAAGAAAGCCACAAAAAAAATAAAATGCAACTCTTCCGGCAATCTACACTCACACTGCACGTTTAAACCCCTCATCGTGTACAGACAAAGCCGGCAAAGTATATTCTCACACCACAAACACTTGGTCTGACTGACATGACATGAAACACAGCGCCTTCTGACAATTCAGCTCCGTCTACCATTTCCAATGAAATCATTTAATTCTAAACAACACGACGTCCACATGTCCAAGTCCTGTGCAAAACCCCAAATCTCAACTAACTAGCTGCACCCCATATAGTAAACCATGTAGCAATTCATATGGCAGCCTAGCACCCAAAACAGTGCATCAAAAGTCATATACAATGTCACTGGGGATTCAGCCATCTTTGCACTGTTCTGTAGTTGATAAATAGTGCTCTATTTTGGTGTAAAAGTCAGAACTGAAGATTCAGTCATTGAGAAACCATGCTACAACAGCTTTGGGTAGCTAGCTTGGGCCATAACTGTCCACTGAAAAAAGAAACCAGGACAGTTGTACAGCTGATGTCATGGCAGAGTTTATGTTTTATAGCTACACCCACAATTCATATACAGATCAAATGGACCAGCCAAATTTTGGCAAAAATGGGATGACTGGACCCTACAAAATGCCGATTTTTTCCCAGTGTGGTCGTGTGTGTTTCAGCTTTGGTAGGAGTTGATTTTGCCAATTTAAAAATATGCCTTGCGCGAATGACTGTACGATCAGAAGCCGACGAAAATGTGTGACAGTTGAGAACATCCATCAGTCGCCCCACGATGCTCAGATCAGGTTTTTTTGGCCAGGCCTAATTAAGTGCATTGCATCCTGTCCTCAACCACCACAAGGCCAATGAAGCTGAATGTTGAAGCATTCATCATGAAAAGCCTATCGTTTGTTAGCCAAGTCTGAAACACACAGTGAATAGCTAGGCTTAGGAGATACTTCTCCTCCCCCCTACCATAGATAATGTATCAAATCCATTCTTCTTCCATAGAAGAGCAGCGTTTCTTTTGAACCTGAGACTTTAGACGGCTGCCAGTAAACAAATGCAAAGCTGAATCACATGTTGTTCTCGTTTCGGATGGCCATGGCCATGTTTAGGGCAAAGTCATTCTTACCGTTAAGGCAGGGACACTCAAGACTGTCCATGACAAATACAGAGGAACTACATTGTGGACGTGTTAAAATTCCTCTGCCTTGTAAATCACAAAGTGCTCTTGCCTATGGCGCCAGGTATTAAATACCCCGGATGCAATTTTGACAGTCGCTGAAGTTTTTTCTAATGCACTCCATCTTGTAACGTGGAAGCCTGGAGAGAGCTTTAATATCACAGGGAAAGCCACCAAATCAAGCGGCTAGAGTGCTACCCGAGTTGCTAGCGTCAGCAGTGAGGAGGGAGGACATGTGCGTCGGTTATATCTGTAATGTCACGGAAAAGTAACTTAAGCGGAATCACACTAAGGTGTCTGTATTAGATATAAAGCGTTGTAAACCTGGTGACCGCATCCACTGATCTGTGTATTTATAACTAAGCACTCACTTTGCGAAAACCCTTTCCCGTCTGTCTCTTCTTTTCACCTCTTTATCGTCTTTGCCATCCACCAGGACCTCATTTACAATACCTGAGAGTAGAGATTCCTGATGGAGTAACACTCTTCAAACACAACCACACACACACACACATACATAGGCCTCACGTACCTCTAGAAAGAATCTGTTTTTATGAGTTCAGCTATGGATGTCAGAGCATGTTAGGTGGGTGAGCAGCACTAAGGAAGGAGTCGGTCGAAACGTCCTCGACGGTCAAACAGTGTCCATGACAGTTGTACTGCACACGTCCTGGGAAAAAAGGGTCGCCCCCCCCCCACTGGAGTTCTTAAAGAATAAAAAAGAATCTGGTTCTTACAGACACACAAGAATTTCAACACTGTTCAAATGGCCTCTTTGCTCTTCAGTATATTTGATGTTGTTTGTGGTTACTAATACAGTATCTTTATAAAAGATAATGATATATAATTATGTACCATGATCACATATAAATTGGTGACAGTTCTGCTCCTAAAATCTGATTGGATGGAGCCATAGCTTTCGAAGCCCAGTGGTATAAATACATAACCCTCTCATAACAACTGAACTCCTATATAACAGGACCACATCAACAAAAAGACTTCCTTTGTGGAATAATTCTTTGAACTTTTTTGTATTTTTGGTTTAAATGATATGAGTCAAGCAACTCCAAGAATTTTATGCACAGACTAGATTCTTCACAATACATTTCACTGGTAAAAACTGTGATCATGAAGGTCTAAAAGAATACAATGAAGAAGCACCACAAAACTCGGCCTCACTCACAGCTCTGCATCAGTCCCTACAAAATTCTATAGCTTTCGCAGAATTCATATATTAATACAGCCACCAGAAGCGTTCTAACTTTAGTAATGTTACTAGCAGAACGCTTTCTTGTTCAGTTTAACACAGAACCTGTCCGCGCCTTCTAAAGAACCACAAAAGCTATCATATGCTTTCTTTATAAACTTAGTGTAGTTGAAGCTGGTTAGAGCACCTAATCACAATCTCCAGGGCTTTTTATGTCCACTATCTTACATATCCACATTTCCGCTGTTTATGGAAACCATGAGCAATCGCACGGCGAGAGACGAAGTGAGCAGAAAAGGGTGGACAAAAGAGAGAAAGGAAATAGAAGAAACTCACTCCACTATTCCAGCTAAAACACAAACTCAAGATGTGGATGTTGTATTGGGCAAACCCACTGAGGCCAAAAACCTGGGAAACCGTGAATGTCAAAATGCCTGGATGAAGGAGGAAAGAAAGCACCACAGTTTCATCCGACTGTCCAAAAGAACTGTAGTCTGAATTAGGGACATCTGCGTTTTTCCCGTAATACCGCTCACAGAGAGAACGAAAACCAGCATGATAACCTTTTCTTCTCCTCTCTCCCTCCCCCAGCTAATGGCTATTTGAAAATGTTAGCTGCCCTTCATATATGTCGAAGCCATTGATTCCCAACTCTGGTCCTGAACGGTGAATCCTTGGCCTGAACGCCAGTTTTTTGTGTATGGGAAGAGGCAATAAGAAATGTCCATAAAGAGATGGCAAAGGGATAGATTTTTTACTCTATCTGGTAGAAACACATAACAGCTCTAAACGCTCCAAAGTGACCTCAATAAAAGATATACTCCGATGATCTCAACATCATCAACACATCCATGAACACTCAAAACTAGGAAGAGACCACACACAGCCAAACATCAGATTCTACAACAAGTGGCTACCTACGGATCAAGCTTCTTTCTTACAGTAAGAGCACTGAGCTAGTAACCGGGGGGGGGGGGGGGGGCGCTAGTGTCTTAATTAGGAATGATGCTTTAATTAACGAATAAACAAGTGCAAATCATATACATACATACTTACATACACATATGACATAGAGTGTGAAAAATAGATTGGCACATCCATAGGCACAGCAAACAGGATCAGACTCGGATCCACCATTATTTCTCTCCTCCACTATCATAAATCAGCCAACAGAACCACACCTTGGACCTCAGTGCTACAGTTTGTTAGAGTGAGAACAAGGTGTCCTCATAACAGTAACGATATTCCGCTCACTTTCCTGAAACTTTTTTTTCTTTTTTTTTTTTTTTTAGAGCTCCTGTGCCGGTGTCCCTCTGTATTTTTTGTAGGTTAATGTTTGACAACATCACATTGTCTAGCAAAGATTGGAACACCCTTATTGTTATAGACAACCCAGCAACAGAAACGGTCTCCAAAAACCTTCAGTTAGCACTAGTATTAGGAGAAAACAGCACTATGCTGCCATCAATGTTTGGTATGTGTCGATCTGGCCCTAGTATAGTGTGTAACGGATTACTGTGCTGGATGCTTTTTGTAGACCTCACATAAACTGAAAGGACTACATGGACACATGTCATTCTAAAGCCCAAGGCTACTCTTCTGTCTATGAGGGAGGTCTCACATACTAATTAACTATGATGTGTGGTTTTTTTCGCCATCCAACTCACGCAACCCTTAAACTCTGAAAGCCACATCAAACAGAAACACTTTACATCAGTCAATCATCACTTGGAAATTGATTTGACTGAGTTGTACACAATAAGATGCTTTTCAGACACTAAAAAACAAAAAAAAAATCCTGACTTGTAATGTAACCGTAAGCTATAGCAATACAAATCTAGTTTTGATTTTTTCAGCAAATCAAGCATGACTGATCCTGAACTGAAACGGTGTGTAAAGGTTATCGTTCAGGCATGGGTTACATAATTAAAAGGACCAGTGCTTTGGTTGGGCTTGGACATAGACTCCGTTTCTGCTCTAAAAACACGGTGGGCCAGTTTTGCTCTAAATATGAATCTTTTTTTTTTGCTTGTATGTTGAAGCTGGAAGTTTGCCCCTACATTACAGGTACTTGTCTGGAGACTACTTGTAACATACAAGGTAACATGCCTCAATATATGAATAGCCACCATCTGTAACTGTCTGTGGTGATAACACAGACCACATGTAACTATCGGAGTGTAGTAACTGCCTACATGCAGGCAGTCAAGCCTCAAACACAGAAAACTACTGCAAAATGTAAAATCAAAGCCTAAATCCACAGTTCAGTTCAGACCTTCAGAATATTACAGGCCGTGGTTCAGTTTAACAACTCCTCTTTGTTTGGCTTTTGTGGAAGTCTTACAGAAGTATTGTGTAAACATATGTCTACAAATTGTGGTATGTTTTGCCTAAATACATAACATCGGCCATCTGGACACGCCACTGGACAACCAAAATGTTCCTCCACACTGCTGACTGAATATGCACGGGTGGTGCTGCAATTTCAGGTTATAATCCATCTTAAACTATTGACACTAGCCAAATCTTTACCACAGGAGCAAATCCTGACTGGGATCAAGAACAGTCCCATGGCTATGTGCAGATTGCTGATGACAATTTAAAATAGTGTAATGATTAAATTACAAGCACCATGTACTTCGTTAGTCCAAAACGTAGACATCAAATAATACCTGTGTGCTTCACATCATGACTTTATCTTTGTCCTTACATACCCACGGATACCCACATACACATTGCATCAGTCCGTAAATGAGAGCTTCAATGGTGTAGGCGAATGGAGGAAGTAGGGAAAAGACGGCGAACTATGACATAAAGGCCATGGATGTTTGCATTATATGGTTTTGGTATGGTTTCAAAATTGTCTACAACCACAGTCCACCTCCGTCCTCCAAGTAAGATACAGTTTTGAAATATATGGGATAACTATTGGCTAGGCTTTTGACAGTTTTCATGCTGGTGTCTGTGAGTCTACAGACTGCTAAGGCTCAACAACATATACTACTTTTACTGAGTAATGCTGCCATTCATGAGGAAACAACATAGGAGGTGAGATGACAGACTACACTGACAACCATCAATGTTAAAATACAACGTTCACTAAAATTTGCCAAACTGGCACTAGAACCAAAATCATATCTGAGATGTGTACAGTAACAACTTGATAATCATATCAGCCAGTAAAGTACAGCTCACCTAAAAACTTTTGGAAGTCTGGAGGAGTAACATTAGTAAAACAGGTGGTATTCACAGTAGATACGTAGCAATCATATCAGTGTTAGCAGAGAAACGCTTTACAAAAATCATGTACATCCACAGATCGGAAATCCACAACAAGAGCTTTTGACATATACTATATCTCTATTTAGAGAAATATTCAGGTATTGTCTGTCAGGAGGAGCCTAAAAAATAATCAGTCAAATTTGCTCTGCAAATTTAACTGCATCTGTATAGAGCACGCCCACAAAAAATATGTAATGTTTATGTATATAATGCTAAACATGGTCAACATACAAAACATTGGATGCTGCGATTATCGAAGACATCAGCACACAAATGGTGCAGACTCCAGGAATATTGCAGCCACCTTGATGCACCAAAAAAAAAAAAAAAAAAAAAAAGATCATTTTCATAGATATTTTATAATGGATCATCGTTCGCCCTTCAACTTATAAAAACGGGCACTTCAATCCCTCTAAAAGCATATCGTTCTCAGTGCATCTCTCAATCTAGCACGGTAATCTATCACAGACACATCAGGATTGTTCCCCACATCTGCTACAGACTCACCAAGGTGGCCGACCTGGTGTGGGGGAACATCCTGATGTGTTTGATAGATTATCCCTTCTATGATTGAGAGATGACTGATGAGACGACAGATGCGACAGGAGGATTGAATCCACGTTGTTTTATAATTGTGAACGAACTGAATCCATTAGTAAAATATCTATGAAAATAGAATCCTTTTTTTTTTTTTTTTTTTTTTTGGCACTATTCAAGGGTGGCATGAAATATTCCAGGATCTGCCACCATTATGGTATGTTCTTCGCCCTCCATTTTTTTAGTTTCGATTTCAGCTTTTTCCCGCCCCAGAGATAGCAGCATCCAATGTTTTGTATGTACAATGTTAGGCATTTGTATTACATAAACATTACATAGTTTTTGTGGGGGTGATACAGATGCAGTTAAATTTGCATGTGTGTAGAAATTTGACTTTTATTTTTCTTTAGCCTCCTGAACATCCTGATTTTACCTAAATAGAGTTGATATGTCAAAGCTCTTGTTTGGATTTTCCGATCTGTGGATGTACATAATTTTTTGACAGTAGCGTTCTCTGCTAACACTGATTATGATTGCAGTATCCACTGTGAATACACCACCTGTTACTAATTTTAACGCCAGACTTCCAAAAGTTTAGTTGAGCTGCTTACTTTACCTGGGCTGATATGAATTATCAGTTGTGACCTTAAACAATCTCAAGATATGTTTTTGTTCCTATGCTCAGGTTGGCACATTTTAGGAACTTTGTATTTTTAACATTGATGGTGTCAGTGTAGTTGAGTGTCCTCATGCATGGGAGCATTTACTCAGGTAAAGTAGTTCTTATATGTTGTTGAGCTTAGCAAGTCTGTAGACTCACAGGGACACAAGCATGAAAACTGTAAATGAGCCTCCTCAGTCAATAGTTTTTTTATCCGACATTATTTTCAACGTGTATGTTACTTGGAGGAGGAGGTGGGAGTGTGGTGTAACACAGTTTTGAAAACCAATACCAAAACCATTAATGCATCCACATACCAATGGCCCTTAGGGTGCATAGTTTCCGGTCTTTCGACTACACTTCACTCCATTCGCCACACCATGAGCTCTCATTACGTTTACTGATGTCAATGTGTATGTGTGTATTCGTGTGTATGTAAGACAAAGAAAATGGTCCATGATGTGAAAGCACACAGGTATTTATGAATTTGATTGTCTCGTTTTGGACAAGCTTGTGTGCTTGTACATTAATCATTACACCACTTTTCAAATAGTCTCCAACTGCACATCGCCATGGGACTGTTTTGATTTGGATCCAGTCAGGATTGCTCCTGTCTCACAACGATTTGGCTAGTCGTAAATAGGTTTAAGATGGATTATAAACCCTGAAATTGCAGACCCCACGGCATATTCAGTCAGCCAGTGGTGGGAACATTTTGGTTTTTCCAGTGAGCGTGTACCGATGGCGATTAATGTTTTATAGGCAAAAACACACAATTTGTAGCAGAATGTTTCACTAATACTTCTGTAAGACTTCCACAAAAAAAGCCCAAACAAAGAGGAGTTTGTAAACTGGCACCCAAGGCTGTAATATCTGAAGGTCTGAACTGAACTGTGGATTTTAGGCTTTGTGATTTTACATTTGCAGTGTATATTCTGTTTTGAGGCTTGACTGCTGCCATAGTACCATACTACACCGATAAGTTACTTGTGGTTTGTGTTGTACACACAGACACAGTACACTGGTGGCTGTAGCAAATAGGTTGTCACCTTATTACAAGTAAGCCTCAGTGAAGTACCTGTAATTAGGCAAACTGCCAGCTTCAACATACAAGCAAAAAAAAAAGATTCATATTTAAGCCAACTGGCCACCGTGTTTTAGAGCAGAAACTGATGTCTATGTCCAACCCAACCAAAGCACGGTCCTTTAATATGTACCCATGCTGAACGATAACCTTGAATCGTTTCAGTTCAGATCAGGCTGCTTGATTGGCTTGAAAAATAAAACTAGATTTGTATTGCTAAGCTTAGGTTACATTTAAAGCAGGATTTTTTTTTTTTTTTTTAGTGTCTGAAAAGCATCTTATTTGTCACTCAGTCAAATCAAATTTCCTTTGATGTGGACTGATGTAAGTGTTCTGTTTGATGTGGCTTTCAGAGTTTAGGGTTGCTTGAGTTGGATGGCAAACACAAATCCGTTAATGAGTAGCGCAGCACAGACAGAGTGGCCTTGGGCTTGAATGACATGTGATTGATAGTCTTTCACAGTGTGAGGTCTAAAAAGCCTTCCATCAAGAATCGTGACCACACTGGGCCAGATCGACATACCAAAACATTGATGGCAGATAGTGCTGTTTCTCATCAAACTAGTGCTAACTGGAAGGTTTTTGGAGACCGTTTCTGCTTGCTGTTGTCTAGAATCACAGATGGAAGGGTGTTCCTATCTGTTTCTTAGACAATGTGATGAGTTAAACACTTACCTACATAAAATACATCATCCAAGGCACCCCAACAAGCAGAGGCAGCTCCAGTTTCAGGAACGTGAGAGGAATATCGTTACTGTTATGAGGACACCTTGTTTCTCTAACAAACTGTAGCACTGGAGGTCAAGGTGGTCTGTTTGGCTGATTTAGGTATTGGAGGGGGAAAAATGGTGGATCCGGTCTGATCCTGTTGATGTGCCTATGGATGTGCCAATATATTTTCACACCTATGCATATGTGTATGTATGTATGTATGTATATATTTGCACTGTTATTCCTGTAATTAAAGATCATCCTAATTAAGACAGAAGTCGGTGCTAGATCAGTGCTCTTACTGTAAGAAGCTTGATCCGTAGGTGCCGCATGTGTGTGATCTGATGGTTGGCTGTTGTGTTTACTTCCTGTCAGGGTTCATGGAGTTGTTGAGGGATAGTGGATCATCTGAGTATATTTTTTATTGAGGTCACTTTGGAGCGTTTAAGCTGTTATGTGTTTCTACCAGTAGAGTAAAAATCTATCCCTTGCCATCTCTTTGTGGGACATTCTTATTGCTTCCACTACACAAAAAAGTTCAGGGCAAGGATTCCTTCAGGACCAGAGTTGGGAATCAATGGCTCCTACGATATGAAGGGCAGCTAACATGGTCAAATAGCATTAAAAGGTTATCATGCTGGTTTTCGTTCTCTCGTGAGCGGTATGACGGGAAACGCAGATGTCTAATACAGCTCATGTCTTTTGGACATCGGATGAAACTGTCGGGCTTTCTTCTCCTTCATCCAGGCATTTTGACATTCAAGGTTTCCAGGTTTTTGCCTCAGTGGGGTTGCCATAGGCAACATCACATCTGAGTTTTTTAGCTGGAATAGTGGAGTGATTTCTTTATTTCCTTTCTCTCTTTTGTCCACCCTTTTCTGTCTCTCTCGTCTCTCGCCGTCTGTTCTCATGGTTTCCATAAACAGAGGAAATGTGGATATGTAAATAGTGGACATAAAAAGCCCTGGAGATTGGATTAGGTGATTAAACAGCTTCACTACACTAGTTAAAAAGATAAATAGCTTTGTGGTTCTTTAGGAAAGGCGGAGGTTCTGTGTATAACTGAACAAGAAAGCGTTCTGCTAGTAACAGTACTAAATGAGAACGCTTCTTGGTGCTGTATTATATATGAGTCTGCGAAAGCTAGAATTTGTAGGGACTATGGAGCTGAGTGAGGCCGAGTTTTGTGGTGCTTCTTCAGATTCTTTAGACCTTCATATCACAGTTTTCCAGTGAAATGTATTGTTAATAATCTAGTCTGTGAAATAAATTTTGGAGTTGCTTGACTCCATATCATTTAACCAAAAAAAAAAGTCAAAGATTATTCCACAAGGATTTTTTTGTGATGTGGTCCTGTTATATAGAGTTCAGTTGTTATGAGAGGGTTATGTATTTTACACTGGGCTTCGAACATGGCTCATCCAATCAGATTTTAGGAGCAGAACTGTCCAATTTATATGTATATTACATAATTATATATATTATTTTTTAAAGATACTGTATAGAACCACAAACAACATCAAACTGAAGCAAAGAGCCATTTGAACATTCTTGAAATTCTTGAAAGTTCTTTAAGAACCAGTGCCTTTACCCAGGAGTGTGCAGTACAACTGTCATGGCCTGTTTGACCGTGGGGACGTTTCGACCCTCCTTCATTATGCTGGCCACCCACCTACATGCTCTGACACCTGCTGACTCATAAACAGATTCTTTCTAGAGGTACGTGAGCCTATGTATGTGTGTGTGTGTGTGTTTGTGTTTAGAAGTGTTCTCCATCAGGAACTCTTACTCTCAGGTATGTAAATAGTCTGGTGGAGCAAAGACATAAAGAGGTGAAAAGAAGAGACAGACGGAAAGGGTTTCCAAAGAGTGCTAGTATAAATACACAGAGGATGGGTACCAGGTTTACACGCTTTATATACAACACCTTGTGGATTCCGCTTAAGTACTTTTCCGTGCATGTAGATAACCGAGCTGTCTCCCTCCTCACTGCTGCCCCAGCACGGTAGCATTAGCGCTTGATTGGTGGCTTCCTGTGATATTAAAGCCTCTCTCCAGGCTTCCACGTTACAAGAGGGAGTGCATTAGAAAAACTTTGAGCGACTGTCAAGATTGCATCCGGGGTATTAATACCTGGCGCCATAGGCAAGAGCACTTTGATTTACAAGGCAGAGGATTTTTACAAGTCCAAAGTAGTTCCTCTGTATTTGTCATGCAGTCTTGAGTTCTGGCCTTACAACGGTGGAAAGAATGACTTGCCCTACACATGGCCATCCGAACAGAACAAATGGGTCACTTTGCATTTGTTTACTGCAGCCGTCTAAAGTCTCAGGTTCAAAAGAACGCTGCTCTTCTATGGAAGAAGAATGGATTTGATCATATCTATGGTAAGAGTATCTCCTAAGCCAGCTATACACTGTGTTTTCAGCTTAAAATGAAGCTTTCATGATGATGCTTCATCATCAGCTTCATTGGCCTTGTGGTGGTGAGACAGGATGCAATGCCTTATTAGCTGGCCAAAAAAACCTGACTGAGCAGTGGGCGACTGGATGGATTTCTCACATGTCACACATTTTCGTCGCTTGTCTTACAGCATTCTCGCAAAGCAAGTTTTTAAATTGCAAAATCACTCCTACAAAGCTGAACACACACGACCACAGGGGAAAAATCGGCATTTGTAGGTCCAGCATCCATTTTTGCCAAATTTGGTCCATTTGACTGAATAGAATTGTGGGGTAGCTATAAACATAAATCTGATGATCAGCTGTAGACTGTCTGGTTTTCTTTTTCAGTGGACAGTATGGCCCAAGCTAGCTACCCAAAGCTGTTGTAGCATGGTTTCTCAATGACTGAATCTTCAGTTCAGACTTCTACACCAAAATAGAGCACTATTTATCAACTACAGAATTGTGCAAAGATGGCTGAACCCCCAGTAACGTCCTATATGACTTTTGATGCACTGTTTTGGGTGCTAGGCTGCCATATGAATTGCTACATGATTTACTATATGCAGCTAGTTAGTTGAGATTTGGGGTTTTGCACAGGACTTGGACATGTGGACGTCGTGTTGTTTAGAATTAAATGATTTCATTGGAAATGGTAGACGGAGCTGAATTGTCAGAAGGCGCTGTGTTTCATGTCATGTCAGTCAGACCAAGTGTTTGTGGTGTGAGAATATACTTTGCCGGCTTTGTCTGTACACGATGAGGGGTTTAAACGTGCAGTGTGAGTGTAGATTGCCGGAAGAGTTGCATTTTATTTTTTGTGGCTTTCTTTCTTTCTTTCTTTCTTTTACTCCTTCATACTCTTTTGCTAGTTAGACTGGGTCTTTTTGGTACTCCTTTTCTTTGCTCTTTCTTTCTCTCACTTTCTTTCACTCTTTCTTTTTCTTTTTTCACAGTTTCTTTTGCTCTTTCTGTCACAATGTGCCACTTCTTTTACTCATTTCTTCACTTATTTGCTAACAACTAAGTGATATGTAAAACAACAACTTGTTTTATTTGCAAAACAGCTAATAGGTTGGATTTTTATTTTGTTCTTTCACTTTCTTTTGCAATGTCACTCTCACTCTCATATGCTCTCTCTCTCTCTCTTAATGCTTGAAAAACTTTTCCCTGTATTTCTAACTAACATGCTCGTGCATCTTGTCTTATCCATAGCCTGTTGGTTCATCTCAGATAAACAAAGTGGTGTGTATTGTGTATAGCGAACATGCCTTTAAGAATTGTGATATTTCACCATGTCATCCCTACAAATAATACGCAGAACCACATTAAATAAATGTTATTGGTCAAACACATTATGAGCCAAGAATGATCAAACAGGATTCACTCACAAGTAGGGCGTCTACCATTTTGGCTTTAATCTGCGGCCTTTAATCTGAACTAGAACACAAAATTGTACACATAGTGTTGAGGCTGGCCAAACACGTGGTCCTGGAATTGATCCCTAAAGGGAAAGCGTTCAGCCTCCCTGTGTTTTGGATTATCACCATGCTAAGCGTAGTGTTTTGAAGGCATTCTCTCTTCTGAACTTGGCCCGTGTTGAAATGGCAGCTGTGGATGATATGGACGTGTTGTAGCACAACTGAAGTATTTGCTTCGCTCTGTTTCAGCATGTCAGACTGGCCTTCGTGGGTGTGATCGGGCTCAGTATTGTCAACAGCTTTCCTCACAGGCCAGTGTTGAAGCTCCAAGGTGTTACGCTCTTATGAGAAGTACTGTTTACTTTATCAGCTCTGTTCTAAACACTTCTGCAGGACTCGCTTCCGATGGTCAGGGGTCATCCATCTGACAGCACGTCTGCAGAGGATTATATGAGCCATTAACTACTGTGGACCTTTTGCAACATGCAGGATTCTTGCCTGTGTGTTTTCCCCCTGGTGTGTTTACCCTTCACAGATGGTAGCTATTAGCATATTAGCTTAACTCAATATAATTTATTGTTATTCATTATATTTAATATCTTGCATGCCTTTATACTTGATAGCCCAAATATAAAACACATTTATGTTTCAGATACTGGGCTACAAGCAAGCCCCATGTAGTTCTGAAAAACGCAAAGACTTGATCTGAGGTTTACAGGTAAATAGTGTTCTCCTTTTCATGTTGTTAAACATGTGATTAGTATGGCATTCAGCCACTTTGCTTAGTCAGGCACAAGTTCAGAGCTGTACGTGTTCCGGCACATCAGCTTTATATGAGGTAAAGCTTTTTATTATCATTATGCTGTATGAAGTGCTTCTTAATTCATTTGTTAAATGTCAGTTCATAATGTTATTTTTACTTACTGTGTTTTCAAAGGCTGTTATCACTACAGTGTACAGTTGTAGTTGACTGGGGAAACTAGGTTCTTGAGGTAAGTGTGAAAATTGATTGCACTTACATAAACAGCTAAGTGCATAAATATTTCAGATTCAGATAAATATTTTGAACTGTCTATGTAAACTCATCATCAGAATAATAGTTTGACAAATAGCTGCACCCATATAAAATCATTTAGCAGGAATGAAACTTTGAGATTTGACATTGTGGGACATGCGAATGATTCAGGCTTCACACTCTTGTACCTGACTCACCCAACAGCCACAATTGTGGATATTCAGTGAGCAGAATGGCAGGGGGCCATCCCTCCATAAGTCCATCCTATTATAGAGTGACCAGCATTCATTGGTAGACAGTCAGCACCTAGATTGTACGAATTGGACAAACGTCACATGCAGAACACTGGTTTTATACGACAACTGCCCTTAACACCAGGTCGACGTCGCCGAAGACTGCAATGGTGTTGTGCAAGACTGTCATGGAGTGACTCAGAATGACCTTTAGTAATGAGTCGTGCTTTTATGTTGGCGGAGACGGCCAATGAATTTTCGTGTGGAGGCACCGGGGTCAGCACCTACATGTATGAATTGTTGTTACGTGTCACATGTCCAGAAGGGCTGGTTTCACTCCATCTCCACCCCTGCCACAAAATCTGCAGGAGCTGTGTGAGAATATTAAAGCTGAATGAGAAGGACCGTCACAAGACACCATTAGGAACCTCCATTAGGAAAATATGAGCTGGCCAGAAGCTTTGTAGTAAAGTACACTATCATCTTTTGCATTTTCAATTGTGTGCAGATTAGCCACATAAATGACACCTGGAACCTGTCCTGAAACCTGAAAAAGTGATGTCAAATTTGCAGACATTACTGCTTTTGACAGCAGAATAGCTGGTGAAACATTCGGCTTCTCCTTGGTCCAGAGCGTTTTTTTGACTGACGGTGGCAGTCTGCATGACTTGATGATCTCTCAACAACTGACCTGCATTTGTTTGAAAGCTGTGGATTAAAACGGACAAAACAAAAGAAAGCTTATGAATGATGCAAAAGGGTCGATAAAGGTGGATGTATCCATGAAAGCACAGCAGTGTTTACATTGGTTCTCCATTTGAAGAACTCTGTGTCAATCAACCCCTGGAAAAGGAAGGGGCAGTCACATGAGCACAGTTTAAGTTAATCAAGCAGCGCTGTGTCCCTGTTTTTGCACAGCATAAAAATTGTTTGCTAGGTGCTTTCAGAACTAGGTGCAGTGCTTTTCTTGCATAACACCGAAGAGACAGGTAAAGAAAGTCATGGTGAATTTGAATTGATGAAAATGATTTATAAATGCTCCATTTCAGAATGCACTATTTTAACTAGCTTGTCCCACAGTTATACCATTTGAATTGGCTTTGTTTTGAGAAGAACCTACAGGGGTTGGACAATGAAACTGAAACACCTGTCATTTTAGTGTGGGAGGTCTCATGGCTAAATTGGACCAGCCTGGTGGCCAATCTTCATTAATTGCACATTGCACCAGTAAGAGCAGAGTGTGAAGGTTCAGTTAGCAGGTAAGAGCACAGTTCTGCTCAAAATACTGCAATGCACACAACATTATGGGTGACGTACCAGAGTTCAAAAGAGGACACATTGTTGGTGCACGTCTTGCTGGCGCATCTGTGACCAAGACAGCAAGTCTTTGTGATGTATCAAGAGCCACGGTATCCAGGGTAATGTCAGCATACCACCAAGAAGGACGAACCTCCACCAGCATCACACGTAGTGACCTGGCCACTATCCTGCAAGAAGAATGGCTTAAAATCCCTCTGACCACTGTGCAGGACGCAGTATATGTCATTCCCAAGACGAACTGACGCTGTATTGGCCGCAAAAGGAGGCCCTACACCATACTAATAAACGATTGTGGTCTAAAACCAGGTGTTTCAGTTTCATTGTCCAACCCCTGTAGAGATATAGTAGATAATACTAGCACATATCTAATCATGCCTCAGAGTGCATTTATGCAGCATATTACTGGGTTGGTTGACTAATTCAGCTGGTGTTTCTGCTGGGCTGGCTTTATATCAGCTAGCCTGCTAATAGAGGCTGGAGAACACAAACGTGACCTACTGACTTCAGGGTTAGTCAGGAACTAATCGAGTGTGTGTGTTCGCGCGTGTGTATGAAGAAAATGAGAGAGTGTGATCACAGCTAATGTTTATGATTAAACTGTTGCATCATCCACTTTTTATGAGATACGAATGGCTGCATTAATTCTGTTCTGTTGTCATCTCTGTGTGATCTTTAGCTATTCTTGCCAGCTATTCTTGTCTGGGGGGTTTCGTTGCTCAACTTGGCCAAGAACCATGTGTTTTGACAAGAACTGACCGTTTGACTGACGTGCAAAATTGGTTTTCTTTACATGGTGTGTAAAAGAAAGTGATTGTGTTTCTCATATAGAACCAAGGCAGAAACTGACATTTGTACTTTGTACTGTACACTGTACACACTAGTCAGGAATACTGCATGCTTCATCAGTAGTGTAGTGTTCGGTCTTCAGTATATGACACAAACTGTGTGCCGTACTACAGGGAGGGGGCGTGAGTAGCTGCCATCAGAAACTTAGCTAATCAGAACCATCTCAAAACCTGTCCTATTTTCCTCAAGCGTCCAATTGGTTTCGTAGCAGCCATTGCTAGATATTGTTCATTATGTATTTGATGTGATATGTGCTGGAGTAACTTTTAAAAGACACCCCTTACCATGACGGAGGGCTAGATATTGCTTTCTTTCTGTTTTCTAACCCACAAATAAAGTTTAAAAATGTCAACTTTGGATTGGACTGTATGGTAGACCTGTGTGACTTCCAAACACAATGGACACACATAATATTCAAATTGTTATTCAGTGGTTATGTCCACTGAGAGGTAACAGCTGGTGGTTACAACCTGGGATGCAGCATATCGTACTGTATGATGCATTCCACAGTGTAGGGATACACTTAGCTGATGTTATTCGATCTGATTCATAATTCTGGGTCGGATCTGAATTCTAATCATTTAGAAAATGAATGATGGACATTCATCACTGTAGTCATGTTGTTAACATTTTAATGACACCAGAGCTGGGAGGCAGGAGTAGCGCTGGAGGAAGGGTGCTGATTTGTGCTGATCTTTTACGGTTAACCAGTGCAGTTACATTAGATGCTACGATTATTAGAATGTCCTTTCTCCATAATGCACATTGTCATTTGTCATTACAGTTTCAAAGTGTCGTGATGAATCGCTACGCCTTTTGTAGCTCTTTAACTCTGATCTAGGATGTTTGGCATACTGAGGAAGTTCACATACAGCATGCTACATACCTTTAAGCAGAATCAGTATGTGAGCAGCATGTAGTAGGCATGTAGTATTTTGAACACAGCCAAATATATAAACATGTAAACATGTGAGCACATCACATTTACTAGCTACTAAGGCTGATAAAGTGATTTTCATAATTCTCCTAAAGGTTCTGCTTCAGTCGGCAAAACATCCTTATCAGATTTTGTACATGTCAGTGAAAACTGTAGTGTAAATGAGACTTTGGACACTTTGTAACATAGACAGACATCCAGTGACTAAACAAACGCAAGTGTCAGTCTGGCATGGGCTGGACCTTGTAGAACTTAAGCCTGCGTCTTGTTGCGATTTGTGAATGCCCTCCTTCACCAAATTGCTTTTTCCACCTTAGGCTGTTTCAGCAATAGCATCAAAAGGTCTTTCCACTCCTACACTTGAACATGACAGAAACTTAGCCACCCATTAATGGCCTTCAGGGTATCTCCTGCCTACTCCAGGCTGTCCGCATTGAAAGATTGCAGTATTCGTGTGAATACAACTGAATATCAAACGAAACCTTGCGGTCTCTCTGGCCTAGTGTTTCTGTTCCATTAGCGCTCTGCTGCATAAACAGACTGCCGTCTGTGGTTTCTTTCAGCCTGGCTTTGTTGATTTGAGCAACAACAGGCAGCATAAAGAGCTAATTAGCCATGCTCTGTAGACTGCAGTTTAACGTGGCTTTATAGTGGTAATGCTGCCTTTGGGACAGATGCTAGCGTTATGATTTTCATAAGCTCCGTTTTCATCTTTGGTATCACTGATCCAGAAAGTCTAATGCGGGAGATTAATGTGGCTCAAGCTTGGAAAAGTTGGTGCTCAAAAGCAGCATCAGACGGCTTGGATTAGGCTGCCCTGATCATTTTCCACGAGTCTGGCTTTTATTAACTCACCAAAAATTAAATAATTGTTATTGCGTCAGGCTGAGCATGTCATGCACTGCTGGGCCAAAGCTTTTCCTGTCGATGTAATTTTGTTTGCTTTTCATATCTGCTGTGCAACTCAGCAGTTTGTTCTGAAAGAACTTGACCTACTCTGTAACTCTGTTACAGAGCTTCACTCAATGGCCTATTCCATACTGAAGCCAGAGAGGACATTAGCATGATGCAGTGTTTGCTCATTGCACACCTTGTGTGCACGCCCGTGCTGTTCCAGTTACTGGAAGTCAGATGAGACATGGTTTAGTGCCTGCATCACTGTTGGCCTGTTAACCCATCAGAAGATACGTCCAGTTGAAGCCTTGGTGCTAATGAAGTAGAAAGGTTCGGACAGGCCTGAGAGATGCTTAAGATTCTAGGGTGGATTTGTATCTGGATGTGTGTCTGCTGTATGGGCAAAACAAAGAGACCGTGCTGGCAGCTCTGTACACTGCAGCTTAAAACAGCTTTAGTTTCAAAGCTTGGCTTCTCTCCCCGAGCATCCACTCTGCCAGCATCTCCAAGCTTTCTCTCATCTCTGGCCTGAACGAAGACGAAGAGGTTTTTGAAAGGCGAGTGGGATGAGGAGTGAACCGTATTTAGTTCAGGTCTCATCACTTGGAGTTGCTTACCATTCCTAGTCCCAAGAGCATGGAGGTAATGGTCAGGAAACAGAACATCTGAAGAACAAAGCTTGGTTGTAAAAACTAACAGTGTTAACATCAGTGAGGCAATTCAATGGTGGAGAGACCTCTGAGGCTTTTCAGGGAGGCTGAAGCTGACTTCCTATTCACCAGTTTCATTTACGAGTTTTCTTGTTCTACCTTAAATGGTGCTGCAGTTACTTTGACACCTGAGGTGCCTGACTAAAGTTGATTGATCATTAACAATGAATTGGGATATTTACAAGAAGCTGGGCAGGTAGATTAAAGCACCAGCATGGCACTGCAAACCATTTAAGATGGAACAGGAAAATTCAAACAAGGAGCTGATGTGGCAGGAATTAGCTGCTGCACCATTTTAAGGTGGAACAAGAAAAGCTTTGGCGAAGCTGGTGAAATTGAAGCTGACCTCAAATTCGTCTAAAGTTAAAAGGCGTGAAATGTGATAAGGCGGTTGCTCTGTTTCTGCTTGATAGGTGGTTAACAATAACATATTGCTTTGTCTGGTTTGCTAATGTTTTCACTGGTTAGCATCACAGCAGCAACACTAGCGACAGTTTGCTAACCCACAACCCAGGTATGGTCATATACTTGTACCGGTGATGATGATCGCTCTAACGTTATCTCATGATAATTGTCTGTACAACGAGTGTAAGATTTTATGGCTCAGAGGCTGAAGGGTGCGTTGTATTTGTTTTGCTGTTGAGATCAAATATCAGCAGTCATTCTGAATAGTGTTCTGTGCATTAATCGTATTTACATTGAAAACAAAGAACTAAAGCAACATGAGGACAGTGTAACCAAGATGTTACTTTTCCGTTTGGTATATTTTCAGTACACCACTAAAAAAAGTTAAGATGATTTGTGTATTCCATTTACTTCCTCAATATAATTTCTTTAATTAGGTCCAGAAGGTAATCTTCTATATATTGTTGAATTAAGTTAAGTGATAACTGGATGGATGTGCTATAGGTATGTATGTTTAAGAAACTTTCTCTACCTGACTAGTGGTTTTGGCCTGCTCAGATAGTGTTTAGTTGTTGGATGTCTGCCTCATGGACTTTTTTTTTTCCAGTAGTAGAATACGTGATTTATTTATTAACATTTGGATGTTCTCTAACCATCTATAAGAGATTTGGCTAAAACCGAGTGAGTCTATGTGGATAAAATCATTAGCTCGATATTTTACTGTTCCAGTTTCCACAGAGGAAAACCAGCCCTCTACAATGGTGCACTGTTGTTCCTATAGATTTATAGTCTTGAAATTCCTATTAAAAGTAACCTGTAATGTTGAAAGAAATGGTCCCAGCAGTGTTTTTGTTGTCCTGGATTGGCAGCCAGGCGTTTTTCATCAGAAGCTTTTTGAACAGGAAAAACAACCTGGTCACGCTTCAGAAGCTGGTTTTCCTTTATTTTTTTTTTGCCTCTGGTAGTATTCCCTGAAGTGAGAATCCAATTATATGCTTACTTGTTCCCCTAAAATCCAGTTCCCTCCGTGGGACAGGGATGGGGAAGAGAGCGCTAATTGCTGCCTGATGCATTGTGTGCTGCTGGGCTTGTGGTCAGAGCTGTGGCCCCATGTGGGCTCTGCATGGGCCTTTAGAGGCGATGCTGTAAAGGGCTAGTGCAAGGACAGGGTTAAGGCAAGCTAAGGTTTCATCCTCACTGTTGAATCACACTGGACCTTGCTGCTTATAGAGAGTATAAGAGTGTAAAAAGAGTGCTGGCGTATACCAGTGGCTTTTAACGCCACTCCCTATTTTTTCTACTTACATTCATTGTAAGTTTTTCTTCATAGAAAGCTGTCGCTGCTAAGGCATGGCTCATTAGTGCCTGCTGGTGTGGGTTCATGGCAGTTTCTTCTCTTTTTATCATGCTTGGAAATGCAGGTGGTGTGCTGGTGGTTCCTCCTTCAGACTGCTGTGTGTTTAAGAGTGGATACAGAAACAATATCCATGTGCTTTACATGATTACATTATTTAGCATGCAGTTTCAAAATAAATGACTCCCTTCTAGTAGGAGTGGGCATATAGTGAATATCATCTGTGTTTTAAAAACTATGACCAACTTCATATGTCATTACTGTTTCAAAATGTCCATATTGTTTAAAATACAGTCCTTTTGCCATATCGCCCACTCCTTCTACTCCTCTACCTCTACAGCTTCTTACCGGTTCTTTAGCTGCTGCAACACAATTGCTGATTATTATTATTATTATTATTATTATTATATAAACCTACATTGAATTTTATTTAATGATTTAAAAGCCTGTACTGCACTAAATCCAATTACACAGGCCTTATTATGCTGACTTTGTAATTACACAAGTTATTTAAGTTCTTTCTCCAGGCATGTTAAGCTGTCCAGTGACGTGTGCTTGCCTTCACCCTCCAGTAGAGTGGAGAAATCTCAATCCTGCTGCTAATGTGTACTGCATGTCTCTAAAGCTGAACGTAGGGGAGCCGCCATCCTTTGATCCAAAGTCCGATTTAATTTGGAATCTCAAGATGGAAACGAGCTCTAAATCAGAGGTGTCAGAACTTTCCATGGTGCCAAAGTGCAAAGTTTTTGGTAGCTAAGGCCACAACGCCAAAGCGCTAGGTAGATTTCAAATCAAGCCTTTGTGTGTACAGTTTTAAAAAGAAGGTTGGAATTGAATAAGTCAGATGTATTAGATTTGGAGAAGGTGGCTGGGTTCTGAGAAAATGTTGTCAGTTCCTCAGCTTAATATGATTTCCTCTGACAGGATGCTCTCTGAAGATGATTACAGGAGTTTGGAAGTGGGTCACTCGGTGCTTACACGATGTGTAAGGTTGTCTTGTTTATAGATACACGAGGATTTGATTGAGTGTCTTCTGGAAAATGCCATGGACTTGTTTCCTGAGCTTTAGAAACGCATTTGCAGATAAGAGGATGTTTTTCTTTCAGATTTCTTCTGAAGCTCTCAGAGGGTGCTGATAGGACTTACCATCTGACCAAGTTCCACTCGTGTTCAGGCGAATGAGGGTGTCTCTATCTGAAGAGCCTGTCAGGATTTCCTGTGGCAAGACTGCTCTGTGTATGTGCATGTGTGTGATCGTGAGAGAAACGGAGGGAAAGATACGGTGATTGCCACAGTATGTGCACAAGCCCAAACCTGCTGCCTTGGCACTCCCACATCAGTCTGAAGTGACAACGTATTGTATATCTCTCTGTCTCCTGCACACAGACACACAAAGACGGACAGCTTCTTTCTCCTGTTGGTATTTCTACATTCACTAAATGAAAGGCAGACTTGTGCTTCTGCACACACTCTCACACTGGCCTGTTTTACTGCAGTGTAGGGACCTGTAAGAACACATTTGTAATAATGCAGTTTAGTTTTTTTCCTGAAAAGCTGGTTCTGTGGGGTCTATTTTGGACAGTGACTCTCTATTTCACTGCTATCCGAACAATACCTTGTATCTCCAAATCTGTAACTGTATCTTGCAGTGGAGGTTAATATAACTTGAATTAGGAGCTTTCCTATTAATCCGTTGTCATCTTTGTACCCATATGTAATGTCTTTTGCCCTTTCTCTTTATGGAAGGCCATTTTATCGACCCCATCATTATTAATATTGTTATTCGCTTGATTTTGTACGTTTTTCGTACTGAAAGTGCACAAAAACAAAAAGTCACACACGGACTGTACACGCTATTTCCCGGGCCTTTCACTTGTAGTACAGGAACTGGTTCTTCTCCTTCCGACGCTGTCATTCACCCGTCTCTATGTCTGTCATCGACAAAGTGCAGGCACGAGGATCATATTACTACCTTCATGCTGTAGCCAGTTGGATTTCCCCGTCATAGAGCTGAGCTGTCACACAAGCCACCACCTGATGATGAATGTGAGAGTTGAATAAGGGTTGGGGTCTCTTGCAATGCTTTGTCTGCTCTTTGTTGCTCTGCCCCAAAGATCCAGAGCAAAGTTCATAAAGAGAAGCATGTGCTTTTTTTTTCAGGTTGTTTCAGGACTTTTTTACTATATATGCGTGATGTGCATCACAATATTTGTCTTTTAAAACAGATTTATTAAAAAGGATCTGACAAAACAGAACTTTAGAATACTATAATAATAAAAGTTAATAAAAATATAATGTTGTTGTTGTTGTTGTTATAAACTATTATAAACCCACAGTGAATTTTATTTAATGTTTTAAAAGCCTGTGCTACACTAAATCCAGTTACACAGGCCTAATTATGCTGTCTTTGTAATTACACATGCAAGTTCTTTAACTACTGATGATATCCACAATATTCTGAGAAAAGTATAATGTGATATAATTGTTTATGACAGTAATAGAATGGCATCATATTTCCTGTTTTTTACAGTTCCTAGATACAGGGGTTGGACAATGAAACTGAAACACCTGGTTTTAGACCACAATCATTTATTAGTATGGTGTAGGGCCTCCTTTTGCGGCCAATACGGCGTCAGTTCATCTTGGGAATGACATATACTGCGTCCTGCACAGTGGTCAGAGGGAGTTTAAGCCATTCTTCTTGCAGGATAGTGCCCAGGTCACTACGTGATGCTGGTGGAGGTTCATCCTTCTTGGTGGTATGCTGACATTACCCTGGATACCGTGGCTCTTGATACATCACAAAGACTTGCTGTCTTAGTCACAGATGCGCCAGCAAGACGTGCACCAACAGTTTGTCCTCTTTTGAACTCTGGTATGTCACCCATAATGTTGTGTGCATTGCAGTATTTTGAGCAGAACTGTGCTCTTACCTGCTAACTGAACATTCACACTCTGCTCTTACTGGTGCAATGTGCAATTAATGAAGATTGGCCACCAGGCTGGTCCAATTTAGCCATGAGACCTCCCACACTAAAATTACAGGTGTTTCAGTTTCATTGTCCAACCCCTGTAGTTTCTTAGTGTTTTGTTTGGTCTGTCTTTTGCAAGGCAGCCGTTGGTTCGGATGGCTGCTGTCTTAATCTCCAGTGTATCATCAAGCTGGCTATGTCCATATTAAAATGAGTTTCAGGCTACTCCTGGATTTTACTGTTTCTTAAATGTATCCCTCTGGAGAACATTTGTCCTCTATGCACCCAGCTTTCCTCTAGTTAGACCAGTAATTCTTACCCCAAGTTTAAATTCTTTCTTCTCAACCAGCTTGTTGAGAATCCCTGGTGTTTCAGGCAGGCAGACATGCTGACGGGTTCTGCGAGACAAGCCTTGAAATTATAGATTGCTGTGGCAGGAGCTAATGTTTCATATCCCTCTGGGACATCCATGTGTTTTCAGTCTTTTATGTGAAAAAGGCCACTTTGAGAATAGAGGGATGTTTTTTGGCCTTCTAGTAATTAAGGCAATGAGACATATAGAAGAGTTATGCCAGTTGTGGAAAGTACAGTGCTTGTTGTAGAATGTTCATTCATGCATTTGTGGCTGCTCAGTGCATTGTTGAATGAGCCCTTATACTGGAGAGAAAAGGCTCAATTTCTAAACTTCTTTCAGCTGTTCTTTTAGGGCTTCAGCAGTGTCTGGTTTTTCTCCCGAAGCAACGGTTTCCTTCAGTGGCCATCATTCTCTAAGGCAGCCTTGTATCCATACTGATGAACTGTGCAGCAACAGAAGAACGAATTTACATGATAATGTGTTTCCCTGCCTATTATATAATGCCTTGTAGGCAGACAAAAGAGAAAACATTATTTGATTCATGTGGATCATTGAAAGCGTTTCTTGGTAGGGTGTCGCAATTCTTGTAGGTGTTTGTGACCCCATGAGGTCATGAGTCTGCAGACAAAGCCTATTGATCATGACAGTTTGTGGTAAATGTCTTAACTTGGGTAGCTATACGTGTGACCCAACAGAGACGATCATGTTCTTAGACTACTTAATGATATTAATATGATTTTACTGTTAACGGAGCTGTTGCGCTTATATACCATTTCAGCATAGTCATCGCAATGTGTGCATGTGCAATACTCGGATCACAGGACATCCTTTGTCTAGTAAGGCATATTAAATGAAACGGGTCATGCTACAGCTTTTTTGGTGCTTGATACAAAAGAATAAAAGACTTCTCTGACATACAGAAAAGAACATTCACAGCACTTAACTGCTTATAGAGCATTCAAGTTCAGGAAAACATGGTTCACACTCACAATCATTTTTAGCCTTTTATTAATAGTCTTATTTTCAGCCCAATCATTTTATAGTAAACACCGTTTTCTAAATATTTATGTTCAAGTCATCTGGTATAAAAATATTTTATTTTTTTCAGATCACAATGTATATACCATTATTTTTTATTTCTGATATCATGCAGACCTTGGCTGGATCCTCAATAGATCTCTTTTGCTGTCTGTTTTTATGGTTTTAAATATACAGTATATGGCCAAAAGTATGCTGACACCCTTCCTAACTTTGCCCAACTGTAAAGGTACTGTTTTAGGATACTGGTCAGTTTGTGAGGTGTCTGGCCTGTTGGATCTGCCCCAGTCAACTGTAAGTGCTATTTTTGTGAAATAGAAGCTTCGAGGAGCAGCAACAGCAGATCAGCCATGAAGCAGCAGACCTTGGAAACTCAGAGCAGGGCTGTTAAAGAGCACGGTGCATAAAATTGCCCTTACTGTGTTACATCCCTCACTGCAGTCCTCCAAACTGGCTCTGGAAGCAACATCAGCACAAAAACAGTCCATCGGGAGCTTCATGATGTACGCTTTCTATGGAAAGAGCAGCAGAGAGTTCTCCCTATTATCTGACAGGCTGATGGAAGAATTTGGATTTGGTGGCAGCAAAGAGAGTGCTAGCCATCATACTGTGCCAATAGTAAAGTCTGGTGGATGAAGAAAATTGGTCTGGTCCCCTTTATTTCGTCTGTAAGGTAATGTTAATGCTACAGCATACGAGCTGTGTGACTGTATTTAAGGGAAGACCCTTTCTTACTCCAGCACGACTATGCCCCAGTGCAGTGATTTGACATTCCTGATGTGGAGAAATGCCAGTGCACCAGACATAGCCCTGACCTCAGCCCCACTGAAAACCTTTGGGATGATTTGGAATGTTGATTGTGAGCCAAACGTTCTTGTCCAACATCGGAGTCTGACCTCACAAATGGTCATTTGACCGAATGGGCACAAATTCCCACAGACACATTCTGAAGTCTTGTGGTAAGCCTTCCCAGAATAATGAAGGCTGCTTTTGTCGCAAAGGGCCCACTCCATATTAATGTCCATGGTTTTGGAAAGAGATGTCCAGCAATCACATTTAGGTCTTATAATCGTGTGTACACATACAAGAATTGGCATATAGTATATAAATAAATAGATCATTTTCTGTATCACCACAGTTCTGGTGGAGGATGCTCTGAGCAGTGAAATGGCTGGCAAAGCACACACATCTGGTTAATCTGCGGGATAATCTCTCACAAAGCACTTCTTGATATAGGTTTCTGATACCTGTTAGGAACAGATCACCATGTAGTGTTCCACCTTTAGCGGATTACACTGGGTTCAGTTCACTGGGTTCAGTTCCATACAGAGGGTCATCCTCCTTTGTGCCTACTTTCTGGGCTGAACGTTTTTTTTTTTTTGATGTTACTAATGAAGCATTGTTTCTAGGGCTCTCTGGTCTTTCTAATGGTATACAGTATGTAGTTACAATTACTTCATCTTAGGGTTTTGTTGGTGGTGATGTTTTTGGCTATACTGTCTGACCAGCAGTGTTCCATGGAAAGATTGGGTTCATTCTGGATTTGATTCCTGAAAGCGAGCCTAATACATTTTGAGGTCCTCTAGTTTGCAGGATGCTGCTTCTGTGGTGTTTTTCACTTATTGACAGCAGACACCTACAGTTGAGTTTAGTTGAGTTGAGTTGGCATGGGCCATTATAAACATATTGTCTGGAATAAAAGAGATTTTGAAAAAATGAATGCACACTTAAATCCATAAATATTTGGACACTGGCAAAGTATTATTTTAGCTGTCCAGCTTAGCATATTGGAGTTGCAGCATATAACATGAAAATGCTTTTATGGTTTGAGCGTATTTCCATCCAGATTAGGTGAACAGTGTAGAATTGCTATTGTGCAACACCCTCTTATTCTCAGGGGCTCTGATGTAATTGGACAAACCTTAATGATCAAACATTAAATTGTCTTTTGTAAAACTGACCGCCAACTCTTAACCCACAAGAAGCTGGGTTTCTCCCCTCAGTGTAATTGTGGTTAAGTGGCTGACATGCCCACTAAATGTTCCTCTTCCAAAAGCCTTGGGTGGCCTTCGCAAAATGCTTCAGGTCATTGTCCATCTGTGCTGTGTGGGACAGTTGAAGTAAATAATGTACATTCCAAAAGTTATCCTGCTGCTTCTCTTAGCAAATACATCATCAGTAGATGCATGGGTACCAGTTTCACTGTCAGGAGTATCTCTATTAGGGATCGTTGGAGGAGGACATGCAGCTTAGTATTGGACGTGGTGTTGGTCAGTTTGTCTGCTGGACAAGAACTGATTGAAGTGAGATGATCAGACTGAGAACCATCTCATTCAATAGAACAGATGTTAAGTGTTTTTCTTTGGGGAGAAATTTTACAGTTGAAAGATGTAATAAACTACTATATGTTATTACAGTGCTCGCTGTATCATAATACTCATATAATATTGTGGTTTAAGTGTCAGTGTTTTGTCAGGCCTTTGGCGATACCCATTCCATAAAACTATACAAGCCCCAGATGTGGTGGTATGCTTTAAATAATGAGCAGCTCTTTCTCTTCTCCATACGCTGCTATTCTCATCATTCTGGTTCAAGTCGATCCTTGTCTTATCTGTGCATAGCATGTTGTTGCAGAACTGTGCAGGCTTTGGTTTGGTTACCCTGTGTTTGTTTTGCAGGTTGTGGTAAATTCTCTGTATTAACTGTTATGACAGTAGCCTGATTATACAGATCATAAGCATAAAGCTGGTTTAGTGGAGACTGCATGCTCCTAAAGTGTATCTTAACTGTTAACTTAATCTTCCCTCAAGACTTTTAATTGGATATCAGAGGCCAGCTGGTCGTGCATGTTTTGACATGGGATATGAGTGCACTGTTTGAACAGTTCTGTCATAGAAACTGGTTGTTGTAGCTGTATGACAGTATTGGCTCATGTATGGTTTCTTTATATAGACGAAACATATGGATATGGATGGATGTAGGGTGTGGCTGTGTGTAGATGACTCATGTGGAAATGTGCTGCGGTGTTGCTGACAGTCTCCATTACGCCTCTTTAAGTTGTGCTCTGTTAACAAACACATGGAAGGTATTTAGAAGCGTTTTCTCCCACATGGGCCTTGCTTGAGTTTGTGTGCGTGTTTTGATAAAGATGCACTAAACACTTTAACCTTTTGGCAGACACATTAGTCCTGGTCTCTCTGCCTCGGCCAGTTCCTCTAAAAGTGTTCATTTTGTCAGTTCAGCCTCTGCTCTTAAGAATGACGCACACACACTCTCTCTCTCACACACAGCTGAATGGGTGCAGCAGGTTGTAAGTGGCTGTGTCACTCATGCCCACACAGGCTGTGTGGAGAGCTCAGTGTGTGCATGGGTGTGTGTGAGCGCTACACTCTGTGCTCTTTGTTGGGGTCCTGCTGTCCTTCATGCCCTGCTCCAGCAGCCTGGCACTGTGCACCCTCAGCTGGCAGTGCCTGCTCCTGAGTCAGAGCGCTTGTGAGGCTTGGTCCCCCCCTTTTTTTTGTTCCTTCTTTCTTTGAGTCTCTTTCTCTCACGTCCCTTACTCTCATTCCAACTGCAGCTTTCTGTCTCTTTCTCCTTCACTCACTCCCCTTTCTCCTCTCTTCTTTCATTCATTCTTTTATTTCTCTCTCTCTCTCTCTCTCTCTCTCTCACCCTCTCACCCTCTCTCTCTCTCTCTCTCTCTCTCTCTCTCTCTCTCTCTCTCTCTCTCTCTCTCTCTCTCACCCTCACCTGCTCTCTTGTACTTTGCTCATTCTTTCCGTTTCTTTCTCTTTCTTTCTCATTTGCTCTGTCTGTCTTGGACTCGCACTCTCACACTCTTGCTCTCTTGTTCTTTCTCACTCTTTTACTTTTTCTTGTTTTTCTTTTGCTTAGTTCTCTCTCTCTCTCTCTCTCTCTCTCTCTCTCTCTCTCTCTCTCTCTCTCTCTCTCTCTCTCTCTCTCTGTGTGCCCCCTTTTTTGCCACTTCATTCCTGGTGGTCCTGTGCTGTGATGGATGAGGTGGCTCATCTGTCACCTCAATGACACTAATGCCTGTAGCCACTCTAAAGCGGAGGGGCCATGGGCAGGGCTTTGGGATGAACAGCTCCCTCCACTCCACCATCACTGCTTTGGATTTTCAGGATTTTCTGGCTTTTTGGCTTCATTGGGGTTTTCATGAGCTGTTTGTATTCACTTATATCTGGAAACAATTCTCAGCATCCAAGTTAGCTTTTGCGAAGTTTTTCCGCAGAGCGGAAAAGTGCATGCTCTTGTGAAACTGCATGCTTCTTGCCTGCATTGTCTGAAACTGAAATGATACATTGTTAGTCATTGTTTTGACACAGATCATCAGTTATGCAATAGGAATAACTGGAACTTATGAACGGAAAGTGAATACTTGAGTGAAGAGGATTAAAACACTGTGTATAGATGTATAGATCATAAAAATCTTTTTAACATACACAAAGTGTCATCAGTTGCGTTTACTTGGCAGCGCAGGTTTCTGTGGAAATCCCTGTTCTTTTCAAACCTGTCTTGCTAATTTCCAGTTAAACCTGCTGCCTGTGGGTCTTGTAAGGATCCAGCGAATTATCAGGTGCCATCTTGAATCAGTTGGTTTGGGATGTTGGGAAGGTTTCTAGGAAATCTATGGAAGTCAGAGTTACACTTTTACATGGCTTAATTCTGTGTGCTTGTGGTTGTTTTTGCTTCCTTTCAAAGACCAGCTCTAACATAGATCCACCACAGTGCCACCACACTCACTATTATGTTTGTAAAGAACTTAATTTTTCTGTGGGTTGAAAATAAACATGGTAGCTGAGTAGCTCACTGCCTCCAAGACCAACTCGCGCCCTGTTTCTGAATAATCCTGTATTTAGGTCGTTATAATGATCTGGGAATGAGGCCATTTATTTCCATGTGCACACATCTTAAGAAAGTTTAATGACCAGTAATCTGGTCTCATGAATTATGTAGTAGTAAACTGTAGTTAATCTGCATTGCACATTTAGGATTTTTGTCTAATCTTGTATTAAGAATTGACGGTAGGTGATGGTCTATGAATGAATATTTTCATCAGGGTAATAAACCCAAAACAAAAACCTGACCATTGGTGTGTTATTTCTGAAACATGAAAACTTTTTATTCCTGTCTACGCCTCTGGGCTAGCATATGAAATTATTGTAATCTGTGTTGCATGACATAAATGACACAGAATATGTGTCACTGTAAAACAGTGACACATATTCTGCCTTTAGTTTTATCATAGAGCTCAATTGTTTCAACCATCTGTTCATTCTAGGTACAGTAATGTAAATGAACCTATATGCTTTGTGTTTAAAAGCTCCTTGTTTGTTATTATAATATACAAATTATTGTAATAATTGTTTCATTTTTTTGGAGCCATTCATGCAGACATTCAGGTTCGAGAAGTTCAGAAACTTTCTTCCGCAGTTGAACATACAGCAGACACAGAGAGGGCTCAGTACTTGCTTTCTGTCTTATGTTGACGGTAGTAAATGAATCAATTTTCCCAAAAAACCCAGTGTGTCTGGTCTCCGGATGGAGGAAGATGTATAGGCGTGTCTCAACAAGCAGTTGTTACTTGATTACTCAATGCCATATACTTAACAATGCGGCTTTCAGTGCAGAGAATACTGGACTGTAATGACTCGCCTTTTATTTGGTGGCTCTTTCACTTATTGGTTCATTTCGTTTCTTTGCATTACCTCACTTTGACTCATGTTGCCAGGGTGGTCAGCATTGTTGTGCCACTGCGAGAAATGGAAGAAATCGCTTCCCTCACTCTTAGTCAGGTCTTTATTTTCTACTTGAGTGCCCTTCGATTGAAATAACCTCCCATGTGAGCCCATGACCTCTCTGTAGTGAGTGCAGAGCCTGTGCTGCCAAGTGTGATTTCCATAGCCAAAGCCTACTGCCACAGTGAAGTGTCCCATAGAGAGCCTTAAACGCTCTGTTTGGATGAGTGGAGCTGGAACAGAAAAGGATCATTGCTCGGGGTAGAGGCCTGACTCATATACCCTGGGGAGGTAGAGAGTGAGGGAGCAAGAAAGAGAGAAAGAAGTGTATGAGCTGAAGAGAGAGATAGAGAAGCGGGTACCCGTCTCCTTATGCAGTCATATTTACACACATCTGCGTCCTGCCATCAAAGTTATAAGGAATGCTTTCTGATTGTGGTATCCTGTCTCAACAGAGATCATTTACATATGCATTCAGACGCCCTTAATTTGTGAATTCCGCAATTTTAAGGTGCACCCATTGCAGACAGTAGAATAGAACATTCTGGACCATAGGATTCCCCTTTGTAGTTGGACTGAAAGACTTAGATTTAGGACTAGACTCTAGGACACTATGAAATACCACTTGTAGAATGTGATAAAACATCTTAAGGAATATTAAACGTCCAAGCAGATTCCAGTCACATTAATATTGCTAAACACACGAACGTCTTCCAGAACAATTTTAGGTCATGTCTAATACAGAAGAAAGGAGTAGTCTGCTGAAGAAGCCTTTCTCCTTACAGGCTATGACATTTGGTGTCTGATATTGGCACCTTTTAGATTTGCACTGGAGTTAAGAGCTCTTAGAGGAAAGTCTGTTAAACCTGTGGCCATTTTTGCACCGCAACCAGCTATACAAAACCAGGCAAGGCATAAATACTCAAAACTGGTCAGATTAATGTTTGAAAAACACAATTTGAAATCACTGTTAAAAAAAAAATATCAAAAGGTTTGTAGTGTTTTACACTGTACTGGTCTAAAACGAACTTCGTCTTTTTGCTGCTGTGCTTGTTCAGATTTTCATGACAAGGGTGGCTCTCTCTGCTACTGCCACACCATCATCGATCCTTCTTTGCTTGTGGTGTAACCAGCAAAATAGTTGGCTTTTTTTCTTAGGGGCTGGGATTTACGCTGTAATCAGATACCCTGATGAGCGTTTCAAGCTGTTCCATTTATATTTCAAACAGTGTCTGGCCTCCTCATTTATAATGTCTCTGGCTGGAGCTAGCAAGCTAATGTAGCTAACAAGTAGTAAAGGCACTTACATCAGGCAAAATGCATGCCTAAATCTTCACTCACTTACCTCAAACCATAATGAATCTAGACAGACTTGCTTGTGTGGTTTCTGACACCGTATGGGTACAGTTATCTATGGAAACAGACAAAATTCAGACTTTGCCTTGTACTGTTGTGTGCATTTATAGCTGGTGCTGATTGTTGGAGAGCAGGCTTCCATCACTTGTTAGCTTTATTATCTTTGCTCTGGTGGATAGCTATAGCTAACTTTGGTCACTGAGTGTGTCTTCTCTTTTGTAAAAGAGTTAAAATAATATGGTTTAATCTGTTATGTAAATTGGGACATCACCCCGAGTGGAGCACAGTCCCCTTTGAACTTCTGACTTCTTTCTCGTCTGGTTCTGTTGCCAAGAAGCTGTTGCTGAAGTAAACAACTGCACCTCGTTTCTGTTAGGCCTGCTTCACTTTGGAGTAAATGGACCGAGAAAAAATAGGCACACCCAAAGTGCTGAGCTTTGATTTAACAGAATAGGTAACTGTTATTCACCGTTCTGCTGTGCAGCAGTATCAGGACAGATGATTTCATCCGTAGACGTATGTGTGGACGCAGAAGGAGGGGTTCTGGTGTTTATCGCGTATTTTATGGAGAAGGACTCCTGCCCCCTGACAGATGGGCCCCGACCACAGACTGCTCTGAGCTGTGTGAGAACGTGCCAGTTAAATCTGAGCAGCCGAGCCACCACCCACAGCCCCGGCTCCCCCCCCCACAGCAGCCAGAGTTTCTACCATGTGCTGTGCATCTCAAAAATAGAAAGAAGTTGGAAGAAAATGTCCATGTTTCATCTGATTTCTGCAGTAGCCAGTGGCATTCTACCCTGGCCATCACTCACTGTTGCTAAAGAATGTTCATTTATTTGACTAAAATAGTACAAGCTGCCGCAGTACATTTTTAGTGTGTCTTATATAATAATGATGGCTGGATTTCCAGATATGCTTTAAATGTAAACCAGGACAAAAATAGATTTTACATTCGGTAGAAATTCAGTTCTTTTTTAGATACAATCATCATCAAGAGAATCATCAAGAATGCTTATTTCTATTTATGGTCAACGTGATTAATGCTCCTCTCACTTGACCTTCTTTTTATAGACCTGAAGGTTTCCTGAGTTGACTTTGAAGTGCACTTCCTGTGCATGAAGTACAATTGCCTTGTTTGACTCACTGAGTTCCTCCTGCTAAGTGTGGGTTCAAGACAGTAGCAAAACATAATGTGTCCCCACAGATTCATAAAAGACCATCTTTTTATGAATCTGTGAGGACATATGTTTTGCTACTGTTTTGAACCCACACAATGACTTTTTTTTTTTTTTTTTAGATTGTCAGTTGCAGTTGCATATTACTGCCGGACAATGTCTGTTACTATGTCTATAATATGTTATGCTTTATACTCTGGTCCAGCAGATATTGGTTTTCTGTGGCTGATATTGATTTTGGAGTGCTAAAATTTCTGGAACCTTTGGTTCATGTTAATCCTTATTTAAAAAATGTGTTTTTATCATAAATTTTGGGTTTGGATACATTTTACAAGGTTATGTAATAGGCCTACTATCATTATACTGAGCTGCCCAGTGACACATCGTCTTAAGCTTTGTCCCGTCATTAAGGATTGTTCGAATGTCTATAATTCTCTGACCAAAAGAAGATGCTATGTATCAGCATGCTTTTAACAGAATTATCTTAAGACCTCAACCAGACTGTGGGTTAGTCATATTGATCAGTATTATTAACCAGCTGCTGATATACAAGTTGGGCCCTACACTATACTTGCACTTGCTGAGCACTTTGTTAGGCTCACCTGTACACCTACACTTCTGTGCAATTATCTAATCGTTCAATTGTGTGGCGCCAGTTCAGTGCAGAACATGATACAGATATGGCCCAGTTGCTTCAGGCAATGCTCACATCAGCAATAAGACTGGGAAAATGTGTTCTTGATATTTTTGACTGTTGTGTGATCGTTGGTGCCGGAGGGGCTGTTTTGAGTATTTCTGTAGTTGCTGATTTCTAGAACTTTGGCTCATACCAGCCTCTCAGAGTGGTACATTAAAGGGAACACCTCCGGTGGGTGGTAGTTTAGTGGACAGAAAAGCATTGCTGTGGAGAGTGATCAACAGGTAATGGCCAAACTGGGCAGATAGGGCAGAAAAACGTTTCTCCCCGTGAAGCAGATGGGCTACAGCAGCAGAAGACCATAGTGCGTTTCGCCAAACTGAAACTGTGGCTACGAAACCTGGATTGATGAATCTTGGTTTTTTGCTGAGGGGGACAGATGCTCAGGGGAGAATTTGGTATCAACATCATGAATCCAGCCTGCTGTGCCTGTGTCAGCATTCCAGACCAGTAGAGGTGGAGTAATGGTGTAAGGAATATTTTCTTGCCACATTTTGGGTCCCTAACAACAAGCAGTCATTACTCGATTGCCACAGTCTGTTTCAGAATTGTTGCTGACCATGTGTGTCTCTCTTATGGCCACAGTGGACCATCTTTAAACATCATCTGCCAGCATAATAATTCACTATGTCACAAAGGAGTTGTCTCAAACTAGTTGTGGGAACATGACAGTAAGTTCAGTGTTCTTCAATGGCCCTTCCAGCCACCGGATCTTTAATAAACAGAACACCTATGGGATGTGGTAGAACAGGAGATTCACGGTTAAATTGCTTGAGTAGTGTACTACTTCTTCTATCATACTGTGTGTGTGTGTGTGTGTGTGTGTGTGTGTGTGTGTGTGTGTGTGTGTGTGTGTGTGTGTGTGTGTGTGTACCCACCACTGTTGAATGTAGGTGTTTATGGAAAACATCTTAAGACTAATACAAAGAGTGAAGTTAATACCAATGAATACATTTATTTCCGAGGTCAAAGCACCTCTTGTGGATCCTCATAAGCCTCTTGAGAGAATGCCAAGAGTGTGTAAAACTTATTCCTGGTGACCTAACTCCAGATGTGTAATTTCATAGCTGTGTCTGAGCTGAAAGTATTTGTCCAATAACAATAACAAGCAGGTGTGCTGTTAATAGAGTTTAACATTGGCAAGAGTGCAGTGAGAAGTCAGTTGTAACTATATCCTTTCTAACAAAATATTAAGGACTTGATTGAAAACATTCCTGTTACCACATCTTCTTTCTACGTTCAGTTGTATTTACTCTTTGCCATGGAGTGCTTTTAAAACATGCTCACAGCTGAGATGAACAGTTTTACATGGTTTTATACAGCACATTTTGTAAGCCATTTATTGACTGTAGATTGTGGAATTACTTTCGTGAATTATTCTAGCATTCCAGGGTGCTTCCTATATTTGACATTTTCCTGTCCTAGAAGCCAAGCTGACTTTAGATAGAATAAAAGTCATTTCAGTCTGCAGTAGAGCTGTAGACAGATGAGGGCAGGCATTTTATCTTTTTGAGATTGTTTGCTCTGTCTGCTGATTAAACATCTTTTCAAATACTGACATTACATAAAGCTGTATGGCCAAAAGTATGTGGACACAGTCCTCTTAAGACAAACGCAGGCAGTTGAACCAAGTCAAGAGTGTTTTTACTGTCCTTCCTCATATAACCTTGGTCTAACCAGGCTTTTTGGTGCACCATGCTACAGCAACACAATGTACAGAACTACAGAGAGTGGAGACTTTAGTGTGGCACTGCCATAGACTGCTACCTAGTAAATGCTACCTTGCTAGGCCACAAAACCCTAGAGAACAGGAGAGCCAAGTGCTAAGAAGGACTAACGTACTGTCAAGTTCTGAACTACCTCTGGAGGTGGCATCAGCACTAGAATTATGCACCAAGAGCTTTATGGCTTGAGTTTTCATGGCTGAAGCGCCACACACAAGCCTAAAATCATTATCCGAATCACCAAGCCTGGGCTGGTGTAAAGCATGCCACACCACCATTAGATTCTAGAGTAGTGGAAACATGTTCTGTGAATGAAACCATTGCTCTCAATTTTTGACGTCAGCACTTGATCCCATATGAGTCAACATGTAGCACACACAGCTTTGCTGGACTGTTATGGCCTGAAGCAAAGCGAAACAGTTCAGGTGCATAACCTGTCCACACAAACAAGTCTCAATGCTGTATGTCACATTAGTAGTTCAATTACAATAGGCTTTTTCCTCCTACACAGCGAAATACTGGAATAACAAGTTCTGCCTGAGACAGTGATTTGCTGGGACTTAAGTTTGTCTGCTGTGGTGGACACACGCCTCTTGCGTTGGCCTTGAATGGCATGTTATCCGGTACAGACTGTTAGGACTCACACAACAACATTCTGTGCACTGTTGCCGCACGATATGGACATAATGATAGGGTTGTTATTATACTAACAGACATGTGATACGCCTTGGTTAAATATGGCTCTGCATTATTTTGGGCAAAGTTATTTAGTAAGATTACATGAACAGTTTGCTTTATCAAAACACCCACAGAAAACCTCTGGAGCCGTGACGGTGAAGATGCTCACCGTATATATTATAACCTGTAGCGAGTGGTAAGAGGCCCCTTTGTGTATTTCAGCTACTTGTAAGATCAGCATTGCAAAGGCATATACAGCTATATGCAAATGTTTTGGGCCCAGTTCAGCATAAAACTTACTTTTCTAAGTGCACTTTAATGATCACGTCTGTACAGAGAGCAAACGTCTGCACACTGTAATGCACAATTATTGCTTATTTAAATGAAGTAAAATAAAATGTAAATTTTGTACTTAAATATAAAGCTAGGGCTGTGCAACATCTATGGCACACATTAAATTCAAGTTATGTTTCTATATGTTGAAGCAAATAAATAGGAACTTAGAAAATGTCCTAGATATGTTTGTTTATGTTTTTACCAAATCATTTTTGTTAGAAAAGTAAGGAAGCATGGTGTTTGCTCGGACTTCTATATAATGTGTAGTGAAATGCATATGCAGCGTGCACACACAGAACAAACTAAGCTGACCGACATCTGTTGATCCTATTTGGCATGCTGACAGGAGCACAAGGATTGGAACATTTGGATCCTTTTACTGCCACTACAAAGTGAACCAATACCAAAACAGTGTTCTGCTTTCAGCATTTCATCTCTCTCTCTTTTTTTTTTTAGATGAGTCATATCTGGCTTTGTGGTTCTTTCCTGTGCTTTTGTTTTCACGTTTGCACTGTTACTGCTCTCCTCTCCTTTTTGCGGTCTGTGTTCTGACTTGTGAACATTGGGCTCGTGCCCAGGTTTATTTGGCGGGCGGCATTGTGTTCGTATGGGGCAGTGTTTGAGGTGGGTAATGTGACGGCATCTTATTGTAATATATTAAATCACAGTCAGCCTTGCTGGGCATATTATAGGTAATGCCAGCACTTAAAGAACGCTGAACAACCGCTTGTGTCCCTAAGAAATCACATGTACACGTTTATAGGAGCTGCAGAAACTGCATGATAACAGCTTACTAGTTAATAGTGAATGAGGTTTTTATGGCTACATTCACACAGCAGGTTCTTACCAAATGTTAGACTGCTCACAATATCTTTTAAATGTTAATATCAAAGATAAGCTATCTGTAGCCAGTCAGTAATAGAGCTGTAGACAGATGAGGGCAGGCATTTTACATTTTTTAAAATTGATCAGCAGACAGAGCAAACATCTATAAAAAATCTGACATTCCATATGCTGTATGGCCAGAAGTATGTGGACACCCATTTTATTTTGTGGGTTTTACATTCACACTCATTGGTGACAGGTGTATCCATCAAGCATACAGTCATCTTAAAGCAAACACAGCTTTTATTGTCCCTAAATACCTTGATATAACCAGGCTTCATGGTGCAACAAACAACAGCAGCACAATGTACAGGACTACAGAGAGTGGAGATGTTCAGTGTGGCACTGCTATAGAATGTTACCTAGTGGATGGTACTTTGTTAGGCCAGAAAAACCAACAGAATGGGGCAGCCAAGTGCTGAAAAAAGCTCACTGTCAAGTTCTGAACTGCCTCTGGAGGTGGCGTCAGCACTAGAATTATTCACCAGAAGCTTTATGGATAAAGTTTTCATTTCTAAAGCCAACTTTAATCTGAACAGATCACACTCCTGCACTGACCCGCACGCACAAAAGAACAGTACTTCACATAGCGCACTCCCACAGAGGAAACCTGTAATGCTTGCTAACCAATGCAAATCCCCTTCCGGAGGTTTTGGCTATATCTTCACCGGCCTCACAGAAGCGATCAGAGTGTGTCAAGTTTGACAGGTGAGCTCATCGTCCAGAAGATGTTCAGGGTCACTGTAAAAAGGGCTTCTATTTGACCACTTCTTTGGTCTCCATGCTTAGTGTTTTGTAAATGTGCTTTCAGGCTTGTATGTTAACTGTCTTGTTCTGTTACAGCTGCACTGGCCCTGAAATCTCTTAGAGCTCAGAGTGGTTGTGAATGATTGCCCTCTAATTTTAGAGTGCAGAAACATCTAAATCCTTTAAGGTTCCTTAATGCCAGATGTCAGATTGGATTGATGTTGTGTCACATTGGCACATATCACGCGTTTCGGATTGAAATGCCGTGTATGGGGGAAAAAAACCCAAATCAGAACTGAAATATCAGATTCAATATGCTGTTTATATGACAGCCCAGATAACACATCACATATTAAGAAAATATCATATTGGGGCTTATATCTGCTGTGCCAATGTTGTTTTTGCAACTGTATGATTGTATGACCCTTCTTTTTTTTCTTTTCAGTAGTTCATTTAATCATACATACATACATCTATCTTTCTATCATGTATCTGCCCGTTATGCTGTTGTGGTGTTTTTGTTTTTTTATTTGTTATTTTTTTTAACCACATCAGTCGTGTGCGTCATCACACATGAGTATGTAAAAATTTGCACCAGCACCTTCTGTGTGAACAATCTTACTATTTGTTTTTTTCTTTTCCTCTGCTCTTAACCTGGACCCAGAGGACACTCAGCAGGCAAATTCAGGTCTGTTAGCCTCCAGTAGAAAACCGCTTTCCATTTCATCCCTGCACATTTGATACTAGATACAACATAAATCACTTTTCCTTCTCAGCCAGGCTTTTAGCGCGATTGTGTCTGCCATGGCTTATTAGGTATCAAATCCGTAACCCAATGTTCAGCAACCACAATCCGTTTCACCCAGAAAGCAGCCAACAGCAGTATGAGCCGTGTGATCGGCTCTAATTTTTAAAAGTGTCTGCACCCCCAACCAAGCCCTCCTGTGGATGCTTGTGTCTGCAGTGCCTCAAGGACACCACAATAGCACTTCAAGGTGTCGTCAATACTTGTTAGGCTGAGATATTCGGCGCTGCCTCTGGAAGTAGCCTGTAATGGATTTAAAGGTCGTGCCATACAGTGACAACATAAGCTTATTGGATAAAGAGTGCAATATATTGAATAGAGTAAACAATGACATATGCAAACAAGACAGTGCAAGGGCTTATTGATGGACGAAATGAAGCAATGCATGAAGTGACATGAAATCAGGCATTTTGGATTGATGTGTTTTGATTTTTTGCCAGTGGTGAGAATCCTTCCTTTACACAGATTAGAATTTAATTTACTCTTATAGATGGAACAATGTGAAAGTCATGATTATAGTGAAAAAAGGTATCTTGATTATCGGTATTACCACAGTAATGAAATGTGCTGAAAATGTTAAAAAACTACTGATACACAGTTTAATATAAAAAACCCAAATAAAATAAGTAGCACTACACATTTTTCTTGTTTACATATGTATTATAATAGTGACATAGCCTATACCTTATCTAAACGTGTTAAAGTCATACCAAATATGCATTAACATGACCATTATGAAGCTACGAGGGCTTCAAACAGTCCAAACATTTTCGTTTTATTACAGACTCAGCTTAAAATCATTGTCACCTGATATGCAGATCCTAATTATTATTATTTTAATGCTGGAAACCACTTCTAATGAGAACATTTTACACCATCAAACTAGCCTACCTGTCATTCCTATATGAGGCCGAAGGTGCCTTCCAATTCACCAACATTTTGTTTGTTTTTCTGTTGCACCTTAAATGGTGCAACTGTTATTGTAATGCCTGAGGTTCCAGATGAAACTACTACACCATTTAAGGTGGAACAAGAAACCGGAGCATAAGAAACTGACTTCAGCTCTTTTTTGAGAAAGTTCATTCCAGGCATTGAAATATTCTGCTTAAAAGAGCTGAAGTGCCATCATGATCTTCTGCCTTGTTTCCCCTGTCACTAAAGAAACCCACTGTGCATGCTGTGCCTGCATCTGGGAGATTCTTGCTGACTGGTCCTGGACAGTATTTATTGTGCAGGAACAGACCACAGTTTAAACGCTAAAAATGCGTGCTAATACTAGCCATTGTGAATTTAACCATGGTTTGCAGTGAAGTCAGTCACCGTTTCATCACTACATACTACACAACATGCCTTCTCAAGAACAAATGTGGGGGAAAGAATGGTGATTTAATTTGACAAAACCATATCATCATGTTCCCCACTTATAAATGTAGACTTCAAAGGGTGACATTGTGGAACCCTGGTCTCAGTTGTGGCATAGTTCAGTCAACCAGATGTTGACTGTCCTTAAGCAGAACTTTAGTAAACACACTGATTTGCAGTAGTAATGCACAGAAGTGCAGAATTCTTGGCTGAAATCCTGGATTTCGGTTTCTGTGTTTACATAACATGAATTTACTAAACGCACTACAGTATTTAGGCTGTGGTATCCTACCAAGTACTTAACTCAAGGCAGTGAATGAGATTTGGCACTGCCATATGTGCAATATGTATTCTATTGACATGAATGACATGTTTTAAGTGGTATCAGATCTACAAGATGTAATTTTTTTAACTCTTACATTTTTTATTAAAACCTGGGTTAAAAAGTGCCATATATACCACCTAAACATTTTGGTGGCTCTAGAGATAGTGCTAAAAGATTAATCTTATTTATACTGAAATTACACATCAAAATAGCTGCCATTTATTGACAATAATATCTTATATACATATATATTATTATATATATTATTATATATTATGTATAGCCTATATTATCAACAATGTTGCATTAAGTTCTAAGTGGGAAATTTAAACCTAATAACACAGAAATGCCTCTTAGAGGCGACTAAACACCCATGTTTTGTGACATCACAACCACAACTTCCTAGTAGTCTGGTAGACTACATTCAAGGGTTAAGCCTCAATCCAAAAACACAAACTCACCAGAGAGACTAGCCTGTTAGGCAGATGAACAATGACAGAAAACATGAAACGAGGAAAAACATTAAAATGTGTATGAGAGAAAGAGCAAAAGAATAACAGATGGAGAGAGAGAGAACCAGCAGGCCTGTGAAACACTGTGCCATTAATGTTGTTCATAATAGAACACTCCTGAGACACATCACAGCACTAATGGCAAAGATTTTTCCAACCATATTCGCCTCTCCACATTACAGTAAATAAAACGCTAATGAAGCGAAGAGCCTTGTGCCTGCTCTGTGGAATGCCGGGTCTCTGCTGAAGAAAGGTGTTAACATTATCACAGATTAGCGTTTGCGTGTGTACACAAACTGCACTTTTTAATCAGTGTATTTCATTCATGTATCTTGTTTGCATAGTGCCATATGCACACTTCCTCTTCATGATACCACCACAGAACAGTATGTTTCACTTGGCATAGTCCGAGTCGCCATCTGGCAGTCATAACTAGCGCTTATGAAATAATAAACAAATGTAGGGGGGAGATGTGCCGAGTGCTGCCGTGTTTAAGTGCTGAGCGTTAGGCTTGCCTGATTTGTTCGCTGAGGAACATGTCAAATCTGCCCTCAGTCACAGAAAACTTCACACAAGAACTATGAAGAACTGATGTGGGAGCTGTGATTTGATTTTGCCCTCTGCGGAACCCAGTTCCCACATAATACTGTACAGTAATCGGTTTTTAAGCTGCGGCCTCACGATGGCCAGAATCTGAACCTGTCTATTCAAATGCTTCGCTAGGGATGCATAGGACGTTATATATGCACTCAGAGGTTGCGTTTAAAGAAGAACCAAATGGATTTGAATAGTTTTGAGTAGGAAAATGCTGCTCTTTCACAGAGTAAGTACTACAGTAATGGCTTTAGTTTGGAGCCCGTAGGCTCTTGTTGTTTCTGATAAATTACCGTTACTGAAACCTGGCTTATCAGCAAGCACTGATACAAATTTTCTTCTTTAAAAACTTTATGAAGTGTTTAAATTGCTTTAAAGCAGGTTTTTAATTTTGGCTGCGAAATAAAATGGTTGGGTTGTGAACAAGTTGTGTATGTGGTGCTTTAGAAAAAAACTTACCAGGTTTCTTAGCAGTAGTGTGGTGATGGGACGTCACAACATCCTGTACAAATATAGAATTTTTATTTACCATTCAAAACAACTAGTAAGCTTGCACGTCCTCTGCGCTTTTATACGTTATGTTGGCGATAAAAACTGTACAGTTGTGGTAAATTTAAATAAAATTATAATTTTAAAAAGCTTTGCTTGTACACCTCCATCCTCCATCCATTTCCCATTCATTATGGGAAAATCTGGAGAAATTAAGTCAAGTAGTCAAGAAGTTTTTTATTGTCATTTCAACCAT
>JAMWET010000736.1:57500-92500 GCA_024036415.1 Prochilodus magdalenae
TGCCCCAGTGCACAAAGCGAGGTCCATAAAGGCACAGCTGAGTGAGCTTGGTGGGTGTGGAAGAACAAGGTGTCCCCATCAGAGAGCTTGAGGAAGATTACAAGACAAACCCTCTTGTGTAACATCAGTGTCTGACCTCACAAATACTCTTTTGGATGAGTGGGAAAGCTTCTTCAGAGGAATGGGAGCTGTTATAGCTGCAAAGGGGGACCAACTCCATTTTAGGGTCTGTGGATTTTGAAGTCTGTCTCTCTGTCTGTCAAATCTGATTTGTTTATATATAATTCTTAGTTATATATAAATATGTGCCTTTATGATTTTTATTTGACCTATAGATTCTATAGAAGGCTCTCTCTGATGTTGTTGTTGTTGTTGTTGTTGTTGTTGTTGTTGTTGGTGGTTTTTTTTAGTGGCCACTTGTTTAGGGATATTGTTACGCTTTTTTCACTTTACATTTTGTAGTGCTTATGGTGGTCTAACATTTAGCCCTACATCATACCCTGCCTTTTGAAGAAATCGCATTGGGACAGCAGCTCTCCATCTGAGCTCAATGTGTTCTTCCGGCCGCAGAAAGATAAAAGTCATCTGTAATGTGTTAATTGGCTTAATTACATATCATGTTGGGTTTCTTCAAAGGAATACTGAAGAGATTTTAATTTGTTAAAGCTGATCTAATTATCACAGCATCCTGTTTGCTTGTGTGAGCAGTGCGGCTTAAATATATATGTGTGTGTGTGTGCGTGTGTTTGTTGGCTGAACTTTCGGGACAGACAGAGCTGATTCCTGGATTCTTGGTAATGCTGACCCTGTGCAGTCGTCATTTATTGAAATGCTGCTTATCAAAACATGACATCACCTGTTATAAAATTACTGCGCACATTCCAAGAGCAGGGCAAGTAAACAGTGCTGGTTTCTAAAGTGTTTTAACTGAATCAGCGTTTTGTTGTTGGAAAGGAAAAGCTCTGAATGGTGCGTGTGGTTCCGTGACCTCAGGTCACACATGCCTCTAGTTTCCTTGTTTCTTCTCTGCAGAAGCCGTGCGCTGTTTCTGCTGTGGCTCAGCAGTTTGCTGTGGAAATGCCATTAGTGTGAAAAGGCATCATCTTAAGGACCTCATATAAAATGACATAAGCACAGCATTGCTCTGTAATGTGATACAATGATGAAGTAGTAGTGATATGGAAACTGCACTAATGCACTACACAGTTGAACATTTGAGTTGGTCTTTCTTTAATCAGCCTTGACATATGACACACATTTCCTTCATGCTTCATATTTTATAATTCTCCTCTATTCTTTTTTTGTGCCAGAGAGTTTTATCTGCAGCATGGCACTGTGATAACATTCTGGCAGGGCTCGGAAATCAACTCTTGGTTTCCTGTGACTCACTGGCCAAATGAAGAAAGGTTGTTTTTGGCTTAAAGGCAGGCTAGCTTTCCAAATGGCCCTCTTTCTGGTGACTAGTTTAGTTCTTTTGGATATGTGCACTTAATTTGTCGCACACTCTGCCAAAAGTAACTAGCTGAGATTTTTGGGAAATGTTAACATCCCTGCGGAGCCCAGCCTTTTCTCTTAGCTTTATGCTCTTTGGTTATTGCTTGCCTGCGCTGGTGAATTCAGACCATGTAGCTAATGAAAGCATTATGTAAATCACAGATTTATGTTTCTTTTCAGTAACAGCTTGCAAATTGTTGTCATAATAGTGTAACTGGTTTTGGGTTGAGTCAAAAAACACACAGCATAGCCAATAAACACCCCATTGAAGATAAAGCTGTGGCAATAATTATGTAGAGTTGATTGGTCCTTGATGGCGTCAGTTTTGGGAGAAATTTAGTTGCATCTATTTGCATGTCGTGAGATGCCTAAAATGTCATTTAAAAAAATACAAAACAAAGTTGCACACAGTACATTTGAGCTTTAGTAAACCAAATTGGGGGCTAATACTTTTTGGCACAAAACTGCATTTTGACTGGCTGTGGTATGAAACCCGGTTCCATGAAGTTAGGAGACTTGCTACTGTTTTGACTGAGGTTTAAGTGAGCAGTAGGGGACTTTGCATTATGCAGTTCAAGTGCAGTTTAGTTGCAAAGCACGTTGCTGTAAGTCTCACTTTAGGGTTAACATCTCTAAACCGCTTTTAATGCTCATGTCAATATTAATACCAGGAGTTTGATAGTGACTCCTGAATGATCCTTTTATTGATACATTCTTAATAATTGTGTGAGGTGCTAGAAGTGGATATATTTACTGACTGTAGTAGAGAACTGGCTCATCACAGTCCCAAATTATTAAAATGCCTACAGAGCAAGCATGCCTGTTTGACACATGCTGACAGTCTAGCTGCTGAATGGTAAATACTAAATAATGCAAAATTTAGTAGGTGGAGTAAGTAGCAATGTTTAATATCAGAGAGAAGTGAACATTGCACAAACACTAAAAATACTTGAGTCAATAATTCTGTATAATTATGTGTCAGGCAATTCTGGGATGAAGGCTTGAGGTGAGTTATGTGGGTAATCTACCCTCATTCTGTAAAGCATTTATGAAATTCTTAACGTTCTCTTACTCATATCGCAAGGTTAAGCAAATGTTAACGGACACAGCGAATCGCACATAACCGTATCCATGCTGCATATCAGATAGTGTAGCTCCAGTAGTAGTCTGTTTTCCAATGCAAATGCCAGCCTTGTGTGAAAGACCAGAATGTGTCGTAGCATGGCTTGTGGTGGTCTTGTGGTTTCTTTCAAAGCCTTTACAACCGAACTGCAAGATACTATAGCAAAAAAAATAAAATAATAATACATATATATCACAATATTTTCTAAATATAGCAGAGTATTAAATCTTGAGCTGCATTAGTAAAGAGCTCGTTCTCCTGCACATTGTAGTTATCTGTGCTAAAGGAATCGGTTTAAAAGCTGACCTTGCTTGTTTACATTCGACTGTTTTGTCTTAGCTTCTAGTACAGCATTGTGTGAGGCAGCCATAGCATGTATGTGCTCTGATGTTGGCCGGTACCAGTAACAGATAACTTTTATTCCATTAAATGTGCGACAAATAACTGTGTTTGTCACAAATAACAGTTTTACCGGGCTGGAGTGTGGCTTTGGTAGTGTTGTAATGGCCTGAAGTGGATGCAGGCTCACAGTGAGAGTATGTGAGGTAAGGCTTAATGCCAAATAAAACATTTTAATAATATCACAGTATGTTGTCATCCTTAATTTGGCCTCCTAGTGTAGCCTGATGTCTTCTCTCCAAGACTTATTCCCATGAGGCCCTTTTGTAAAGGGTCATTTCAGCAGCTGTGAGAGCCAAGACATGTGTTTGTGTATGTGTTATTAAGTCAGGGACAGACTTTATTACTTTTATAGTCATCAGATGCCTGTACTCTTCACTCTACACTGCTTTCTGGCCTTTAATGGGTAGTTTTGAGGTCACTGTGTTTTGCACACTACATGACTGATCAGCGACAGTGGGGTATACCCTCATCATTAAAAGAATATGTGCACCCAGAAGGAAGTGTGGGATGCTGTTGGGAAGAAAGATAAAGGTTGCCAGGAAAAATAAATGTTGAAAAATGTAGACTGAACTCCTGCATTCCCTTGATTTGTCAGCTCTTGCCCCCCCCCCCCCCCAAAACAGAACAGCACTGTAGGCATCGCGTTTGTCAGCTCTTGAGGTAGCAAAAAATAAATGTTGAAAAATGTAGACTGATATTGAGAATATTTATTGAGAATATATATTTATTATAGTAGAGTCTCCTAGTATGGTGTCAGGCCGCCATGCTGTAGAGCTCTCTAATGGTAGCCTGCAATGATTCATCTCATGCAGCTTGAATATTCTCACACAGTTCCTTCAGATTTTGCAGTAGGGGTCGAGGTGGAGTGACACCAGGCCTTCTGAATGCGTCACCCGTGACAACAAACCATTCATCTTGGCGCTGACCTCGGTGCCTCCACACATGGGTTTGTCAGTCGTCTCCACCAAATTAAAGCAGAATTAATCACTGAAGGTGAGTCCCTGGCAATGTTGATGTGGTGTTAAGGGCAGTCGTTGTATATCAACAGGGGTGAATTATTGTCCAGCAGTAGTCCAAAAAAAAGTGTAATACATTTTTTTTGATTTTGCCGTAGGCTCCATTGTACCCTTTTTTCCCCCAGTTTAAAGTCCCATATAAGCCAGACAGTTATTACTTTTCCACTCACCTCCCCATTAAGTCATGCAAGTGTCTGTATGTGCATGGATCTGCATGGATGTGCAAATCTGATATGCATTTTTAATACTCGCAGAAAGTTTAGAAAGCCATCAATAAAAGACACAAACTTGCCAAGATGTTTCCCATATGGGTCATAGCATGCCAAATTTGTGAACTACAGGGTTATCCCTGCGCTGGCTGTCAATAAGTGACAGCAGTGAAAGTGATAATAAAAGAATCAGCAGACACAGAGAGAGTGAATGAGAGGAAGAGAAGTGTAGGCGCCAAATAGGTGACAGCCTTATTATTATTCATGAATCACAAGAGAGCAATTGCTCCCAATGAGACATGATCTCACCTCCCTTTCTCTCTTCCATTCTGTCTCTTTGTCTTGCTTCTGTCTCCCTCAAACCCACTTTTACTTGGAATGTGCAGTCAGTCACACATTACAGAGCCGTTTTGCTTTACCCAGGAGACGGTGTGTTCTTTAATAAGTAAACCTTCCTGCTTCTCCTTCTCCAGCTCCTGCACAGCAACTATTCCGGTTCAGCAAGCAGCAAAGCTCCTCCCATCTGTTGTCTGTCATATGTCTATGCAAAGCAGCAGGCTATTTTGAGCTACAGGTAGATACTCAACAGCAGCGCCATGCTGATTCACAAGTACTATCTGTTAACTCATATGAGGAGAAAATAACGCCAGTGCCGTGAGACCGGCTTAGTGCTCCATAATAATGCAGTTTTGGGTTATGCCTGATAGTTTGTGTAAGGTTATGGCAGTAGTGCCGTGTGCCTCATTATCGCTAATATGGATGCTCAATTTGTTGATCCCCGATATGTTAATTTCAGTTCCTGCATGCTTTGCAGACAGGTTGATAAAGTTGCCTTCTGCAGCCCTGTGATGGTGTGAGGCTTTGCACACATCACAGAATACCCAAAAATTATGTATACTTACCTGTACACTGCTCAACTGTATGCATATAGGTCAAAAGGCAAGTGTAGGGTTCACTTTAGCTTTACCTACCTGGAGGAGTCCAATCTCTGTAGAAGAGAAGGGGAGAACAGACCAGGTGGGACAGAGCAGACTGAGGTTGTGAGCTTCCAGTATCACCTCAATCCACTAATGGTTTAGCCCAGGGGAGGGGCAACCTGCTCATATGTGGTGCTACTGAGGGTACTGGAGGAGAAGAGAGAATTATCATCAAGAGAGACCAGACCTAGATCCACATGACTTTGCAGTCATTAGATCTAAAGCCTCTAGCTGGTAGAGATTATTGTTTTCGTTTATTTTCCTTAACGTGTGCGCGTACTTGTAAATATTGTAAATATGTAAATGATCTTCGTTGGTGTGTAAATAAAGGTGAAGGGAAAAGGACTCTTGTGGAAACCGCACTTTTTCTAGGTCTCACGGCTACTTGCCCGACACTACCCATAAAGGGCGCCCCCAACTACGACATACTGTCCGGTTGAAGGACGCGCTTTATCACAACCCCTTCTTTAAAAAAACGACCATACTTCAGACTTGCTTCTTATAGATGCCTAAAAATTTCTGGAGTGCCATTACATGCTTTCACCATGTTTTACTGATGCAATTTGTGCTGATGCTGGACAGTATTTGAGTTTTTCTCAGTTTTAATCATGATTTAAATTAAAAATGGTCATTGAGCATGGTTCACAATGAAACTGGTTTCATCACAATGTTTATTTTGTAGCTGAAAATTACAACTGATGATTTAGTTTAAACTTTTTATTTTGACTGATTTTACAGCATGTGTAGAGGAGTTCAGGAAACAAACAAATATGGAGTAAAAATGGCTTGGACTTTTAATGTAGTTAGATTCTTTAAATCAACGTCACGTGCAAATGTTTACTAATGTCAGATATTATTTGAGACTGGTGGTTGTATTGTAGCACCATTACAAAACAAAGAACTTACAACGAGAGCTAGCTAGGCTATAATACAACATGCACACACCAATAATCTGCAACGAGAGCTAGCTAGGCTATAATACAACATGCACACACCAATAATCTGCAACGAGAGCTAGCTAGGCTATAATACAACATGCACACACCAATAACTTACAACGAGAGCTAGCTAGGCTGTAATACAACATGCACACACCAATTACTCGCAACGAGAGCTAGCTAGGCTATAATACAACATGCACACACCAATAATCTGCAACGAGAGCTAGCTAGGCTATAATACAACATGCACACACCAATAACTTACAACGAGAGCTAGCTAGGCTGTAATACAACATGCACACACCAATTACTCGCAACGAGAGCTAGCTAGGCTGTAATACAACATGCACACACCAATAACTTGCAACGAGAGCTAGCTAGGCTATAATACAACATGCACACACCAATAACTCGCAACGAGAGCTTGCTAGGCTGAAGTACAACCTATATGCACCACATGCCATTCCTGTTTACTAGGATAAGTGTTGGTGGGCTAACGGATAAATGTCCACTAAATTAAGCTTTAGTCTGAGGTGTATTTCGTAGACAAGTTGATGAATGAGTTGTTTAGTGTTTAGCATTGTGCCTGTGTTCCGTCAGTGTCGTTGTTTTTATTTGTTGGAGTATTCTAGGAACTAGAAGATCAAACATTTATCCTGGAGGACCACAGCATTGCAGCTTTTCCCTCCAAAACAGGCCTAGTTTACGTCAGCTCTTCACATAATCTGCACTTCTTCAAATCATAATGTTAGATGACAGATATAGTTATCTTGATCCGATGCATCATTGCACCCATATGTGTATACTGTGTGGTCAAAAAAAGAGGCCTTCTAAGGCACCACTGTGGCAGTGACTGGCGTGTGTGTGTGTGTGTGTGTGTGTGTTTCTAAATAAGGCGGGTTTCGGCATGTCTACTGCGCCTCAGGAGACAGTGGGTGCTTGGCCCCCTTCCCAAAGCTTTTTGCAAAGGCTGCTGTGAAACAAAACAGGTTTGAATCTCTGCAGACCCCATGTCCTTTTTGTGTGTCTGTCTACATCCGCCGTGAAACCCGTGTGAGTAAGCCAGCACCACATAGGCTTTTCTGTCAGTGTCATTTGTCTACAGAGGCATGCCTTCACAAGCAGACCTGTTAATGAACGCTGGGCCTCAGGAAATGTGACTCCATCAACGCCTTTTTATACTTTTGGTCTTAAATTAGTGTATTTTGCACACACTGGTGTTGCCACAACTTGGTTCTTACCAACACCCACAATGCTAGCTGACCAAACACAAGTAATAATAATAATAAAAATAATAATAATAATAGTTCTTCATTGTTCTCTAAAACAGCACAGACACCACAGAGTAGTAGATCAGATAAGAGTCATGACAATTATGATATCAACGTTGCTTATCCCCTTACAGGAAAATGTTCCAGGGTGACATATCTTGCCAAACCGGGCACTTTTTACAGTTGATACTCAGCGTTAGTAAGCCTGTTAAGTATTGTTTCCCCACTATTCACATATTATTTGGTATTCGGTATCTGCTGATACTCAGTCCTGCTCTGTTTTGCAATTTCATTGGCACATACCTTAGTGTACCTTACCGTTTTAATGCAGTTGTAGTTGCACCACTTACAACACTTTAAAATGAATGTTTAAAATGTTAGTGTGTTAGTCCTGTGCAATTACCTTGGTTGTCTCCAGAAAGTCAACTCATCAAGTCCAATCATCTGTCGGAGAGCCATTAGTTAAATGAACAGTTTTTTTTGGAGGGGGTGGGGGGTCAGTAAGTGTGCAATAAAGCAAACAAGATAAAACAGACAGTACAGGAATTTACAAGTACAAGCTTATACAAAAAGTACAGGGATATCATATGAATAAAGAATTAAACTCACTGGATCGAATATTAGTAGATTTTCATGTTTAAGGTAGTAGTAACTTCAGAGATGGGCATATAAATACCTGCGAGGTGTGAGTGATGGGATTCATAGATTGAGAAGAGGTGGTACAGTGCAGTGAATGTCTTGTGCCATGTGTGGAAAATGGCTTTAAAGCAGATGTTAATGATGGCATAAAGAAATTTGGATTTGGGCGTTTGGGTGTACCAAAGGCTATAGTGTAAGTGAGGTAGCTTGATTTGCAGGTTTATGGAAGCATACTGTTATGTGGGTCTACCAGCAGTGGCAAAAATCCCAGTCTATAGGAAATTCTTCTCGGAATTGTGCAGGAAAAGGCATCCACCAAATCTGGCCCAGCTGTGTAATTATATGATGCAAGCGTGTCTGAACATTGATTTGGCCTACATCCTAAAACTTGTCCAGTTCATGCCAAATCCAATCACAACTATTAGGTACCTTTCGGTCACAGGTGACTGTTTTGTTCGGGTAATATAATGGGAAATAAGGGAGCTAAATAAGGGAAATCATAGATCACAGTTTTTCTGCTCTGATATACTTAGTAGGCATCTACAAAGATGTAAGATATTTTTATATGTATACATAATAATGATCTACTATTCTGTATTGACTACATGTGCTATTCAGTGGTAAATGTGATAGATACAGTTCTTCTACATTTACCATTCAGACTTTCTCTTGGGTCTTGAGGTGGAAAACCTACAGTTTGAACACCCCAAAATGATGTTCTGAATTGAATATATATCTACAATATACACATGTTATAATGTCAATAATATTGGAAATGAATGCAAACTTCTAAATGATGATGTATGGCTGGGGTGCTCCGTTTAAATCGTGGAGACCTGGGATCCAGCTCTTTTAGTGATTTTCTTTGCTTCCCTTTTGAGCTAATCTGCTAATTGCTGGGTTTAGTATGTGTATTACAGCAGATGGATTGGCAAACTTTTCTAAACAACAGCTCTTCAGGTTTGGAATTCAAAGTGTCTTGCCTGCAAGAACATTTTAGCATAAATAAAACCCTCACCCAGTTTATATAAGGGATACTACTTATTTAGGTTTTCAGGGACTATTTTATTTGGTCTTGAATACACCACTCTTATTTTTGTTTTGTAAATGTGTCTTAGTTTAACCGTGTTTTATCAACAGGCGAACAGCTTGACCACAGTCGCAACACTGGCACTGCAGATGTTCTAAGTGGCTCTTTTTGAATTTTCTGCATAAAGCTCCATGTCATACTCATGCCCTTACAGCAGACGAGCCAAGCCTAATAAAGACAGGACATTCTGCCACTCTTACTTTGAGGCTTTGCCCCTGGCTTTCCTTCTTCATCTGATGGGTGGTGTAATCATAGCAAGCATCATGACTTGAAATTTTAGTCCTCTTGCACTGTGTTTTGAAGGATTAGTTAGTGGTCCATTGTTTTTTTTTTTTTGGACACAGTTTCTTGTGTAGTGTTGTGTTGTGTACTTCCTTGGATGTGCTTAAGCTTTATTGAAGCAACATTGGGGATATATCGACTGCATCAGCTTTCTATTTATGTACGGTAATGGTGATTTGATATTTTTTTTAAACAATATATTTAATATATACATGACATGCATGGTATCCAGGACCACAGTATTGTTTTTAGGTGCTTTAGAAGTATATTGTAAACAAACACCCCAAAAATAAACACAGAAGCTGTGCTATCATAAAAGAGGAGAGCGTCAGTCAGTCATGTCAGTGGACCACCAAGTTGATGTAGCTATTGCAAACAAGGATATACGATTATATATTAGTATTATTTAGTCTGAGTTTTTCTATATGGTGGCTCACCTAAAAATGTGTGGTTTACCATCAAAGGTACCACTATTTTCCAATCTGCCATACCTGCTCCATTTAACTTTGTTAACTCAGTTAAAGGGGAACTGTTATTTTTTTGTTTTTTCCCTTTCCTTGTGTAAGTTATGGAACATTTTTACATTTAAATGGTCTGCAAAGTTCTAAAATCCTAACTACATGCCAAGTGAAGAAGCTCTCTCCCTCAGAAACCACTTTTCTCAGCCAGCTGCCTCAAATGCCTTGTTGGAATTCTAGCCCTTTCTCTGGTAACTGTCTGTTCTGATACTTTCTGTTCCAGTCTAGCTTGAAAAAGTGGATCAGGTAAAATGACTTATTCTACCTGACTTTCAGGATCGGACTCTGGCTCATGTTGATACACCGGCACCATTGTAAGAATAGCCACAGCAGTGTAGCAGAACAGGAGGGGCGAGCTGTTCACACTGGACTCGGTTAGGAATTAAAGACGCAAGTGAATTAACAGAGCAAATCACACAAAGTGAATACAGGAATACAGAATGAGAACAAAGGTGTGTTTTCAGAAAACTGAGGTATGTAAATCTATTCTAGTAGACCCCTAAAATAAAATTATGACTATTGAAAATATTCCCTTTAATCAAAAGGATGCAGATAGATTTGCACCTATAGGTTGGGTGACCAAGTTGTTTAGCCCATCTAGATGTAAATGTCAGGAAACGGAGGCTGTTATTCTAATCTATCGTCTCATATTCATCTTAGATCTCAGCTTCATAGAGAAAAGCTATAACTGGGCGGCTATTCCGGTACTTTTGGAGGAGACTGAATGCCAGGTTAAGGAATTCGTTTAGCCAATAGTACTAGGGAAACTTGTTTAACCTTGCTTGGGTAAAATATATTGATGTTAAATTTTATCAATATCCCCCAACAATAGTAGCCATATAACAACATTCTCCCTCTCTCTCTTTCTCTCCTCTACCATCCAACATTTATTATCCTCTGTGGCCCGGCCCTGCGGTTATGCACTGTAGAGAAATAAATGATGCCTTTACAAAAGAGGCCTTGTACTCTGGTCTTCCACCGTCCTGGAATGTTATCACCATTTGTCAGCTACGGCTTTTTCACTCACCTTAAGTGAATGGGAAGCGTGTGGGAGTGATAAGGTAGCCTCCTTTGTTGAAGATTGAACTATTGAGTTTTTTTTTTTTTTTGCCTATTATACTATAGTGTTAAGTGTGAAGTCTTTCGGAGCTTTGTGTGATTTAAAAAAAAAAAAAAAAAAATTATTATTTTTTGGTTATTTGAGGGCACAGCAAATTTACAAGCTATACAGTGACTACTTAACATTGTGTGTCATATCTTCAGTGTTATCCAGTGAAAAGATCTAATATTTACTTGTACTTACTTTTGTGAGATCCTGTGTGTGTGTATGTGTATATGTGCCTGTGTTATTTTAGTACTAATTAAATAAATAATTATTCTTGTGTTGGAATCTTAGCTTCCAATATAAGCTACGAATGTGTTTTCTCACTCCCCTGATCGTTTAATCTTGGAGGTGGAATTTTTTGTTTGGAGAGTGATAGGTAAATATATTCATGGTTTATGTTGTCATAGCCATGATGGATTTTCAAAAGGGTAATAAAGTGAATTGTATGTTTCCGGAAAGCTCAGATATTTTTCACGACATTGGCCATTCATTATCACCCAAGCGGTTTGTCTCGTACTTAATTCTTTGTCTGGTTTTTTAGCTCGATCTAATCCTGTTATATCAGCTCCCTCCTGAAAATCTTACTTCCTCCAAAAAGTAATGTTCTGCAGATTAGGCCTTAAGACTTTTTCCCCCCTAATTTAATTTGAATTTCTTAGCTGGTGGATGATCAAAGTTCTCTGATCTTAAAACTGTGTGTAAGTAGCACGGTCCGAATGACTTAATTACAGCAGGGAGTAAGATGGTCAGTGGTGCATGTAGCTGTGCTGTGAAATTTGTTCCCATATTTGCTGATTCTCGTTGTGGGTTTGTGGCCAGAAAATGTCTTCCAGATATGCTAGTGAAGGGGGATGAACTCGTCGACATTGGACTTCAAAGACCTCATGAGAAATCTGTGTTACGGCTTTTTTTGCATGGGTTGTTTATGGCTAATATGATATGAAATGAATAATGTGAATCTCTACAAGATGCCAGAACTGCTTGCTTTTAATAGATTGCTGTATGGGCAGATATTCTTTACATTCAAATGCTGGAGCTACTCTCATCCGAGGATGAAGTTCATGAATGTGATGGTTAATGTGTTTCTCTTCAGGCTTTGTGCCAATTGTACTTTTCAAGTTTCTAAATGGTTTGGCTTGGTTCTGCGATCCAGCATTCAGAGCAGTGTTTGAAGTTGTTCTGAAGAGGAGAGAGCACGAAATGAACAGCAAGAAGCAGAGTGACTCTTGGAGGCTGTGAGATAAAGGAGGGGCTTTATGATATGTTATTGTGGTAAATTACATAACAGTGCATTTGTGGGAAACGTCACTACTTCTAAAACATGGCGTAAATACCTGGATCACAAGAAGACAATAAACTTTGCGATTGTAAAAATGTCCTTAGATACTGCGATGGCCTATTGCCCAATTTTAAGTGAGAAGAAAATGGGAGCGTAAGAGAGAACCGGGCTAAAGGGCAATCAAAAGAGGTGGTGCTTATCAAGGCTAAAACAGAGCAGACTAGCCTTGCATTAGCACTCGACCCAAATGCTGCCCTTTTTTTGTCCACCTCCTCCTCCTCCTCTCCTTTCTGCGTGTCTGGGGCCATGCCAGTTTGGACGAGAGTGGTAGCGTGTGTGTCCAGCTACCAGATTCCAGCAGTTCAGCTCAGCTCAGATTAGCCTAATGTGCGTGTACCACCACAGCAGCAGCAACAGCAGCTAGCTGGTTATGAGCCAGCACAGTCAGGCCCTGATTTCCTTTGGGTGGAAAAAATGTCTGCCCATGTGTTTGTCTCTTATGTGTCCTTGTTTGTGTATACCGCAGAGAAGGGTAGAGTAGCCTAAACCACACTCCAGTAAACTGAGGCTGTCGATGGAGAAAGGTTTTGCTCTGACAGCAGTGAAACATTTCAGTGTTGCAATTAAGCAGCGACTGTAGAAGTGAAGTTATCAACCCAATCAAGAAGTGGTTAAAACTGAAAAGCAGGTAACGAATAAAAAAAAAAAAAATTGCTTAATGTAATGCCAGAGTTCGAAATTGAGAGGAAAAAAAAAATCTAGATAATGATGAGTAATAGGCTTGACCACTCCGGGGACCCAGAAGGATAAACATACCTTTGTTGGTATGTATGTTAATTTTTATCACAAAAATAATAAAATAATTGTTCACGTAAAGGAAATGGATCTATGAATGAAAACCTACATAATGAAAACAAAGTCATTGAAAGTGCTGAACCTGATGTTGACCTCTGAAAACTCCTTTGCAGGAGGTTTTTATATGATCTGGTTGGCTGCCTAATGACATTGCTTTATGATAATTTTATAATAAAGCTTTGATAAATTATTTTAATCAATTTATTTTCATAGATTATTTTATTATTCACGTTGCCAAAGTACAAGCAGGGCACTGTAAGGCAAAATAGTTCCCAATAAATATTAGAGATTTATCACTATTTTATCTTTTTATGATAAAACGTTATACATATAAACTCTATAAACTGATGTGTGTCGGTTCACTGTTGGTTCTGGACTGTAAAGATAATTATATTTATCTTGTGGACATTGTAACCACTGGTTCCCATCACCGACAGGGTAAAGAACACCAAACCATTCTGCATGTCTCTGTTTACATCGCAAGGATTGAATTATTCAGAATGTATAGAAATGGTGGGATGATCCTTTAAGTGTGACTAAAAGTATTATTATTTTAAAATACTCAGGTGAAAATCGGTGCTTCCATCGATATAATTGACTAAACCGAACTTTGCTTTCCACCTCTGGTTTCCTGTGTGTTTTCTTGCTGTGTCATTGAGGGTCTGTGTATCTGCTTGGGTGCAGAGGCTTTCCTTTATGTCACCCTCCCTTCTGACAAGCACAAACACATACACCGTGTCCTCACACTCCTGTCAGAAGCAACTTCACAGTTGAATGTTCTCATGATATTGGATATAGCGTGACAGCTCATCTAACCCTGAATGTGCGAAGAGTAGTTAACAGCTCAGCTTGGCCTATTATTCTCACTAATGATGAGGTATAACCTACAGCAGCTCTGTATAGGACTTTAAAGGAGTCCTGAAAATAATTCCCCAAAACTCTTTAAAACAGTGCTATCCAACGTCATCCGAATGCTGCCTGGGGACAGAATTAAATTGGCCTCATGGCTTTGGTCTGAGACTGTGGTACAAGTAACCCTCCAGCCAGTACGTGATGGTGGCAGACATTCCTATACTCACCAAGAGCGTCTTTACTCTTACTTCTTTTGTTCGCTGCAGAATGTGGTTACTTCCTGAGAGCATGTGCCTGCCTGTATGATGGTTGCTTGCTATGAGTTCCTTCCATTTGATGCAGTTACTGTTACTTTTTTATCGGCTACTGATCCTAAAATGATCTAACCCGGGAGCAGGACCTTCAGCATGATTGACGAGAAGTTCAAATACGCTGTCAGGGCAACAGTGTTACATCGTCCTGTCAAGTTGGACTGATGTTAGACTGAACGCTACAGTGACTCACTATGGCCTTTTCACAATACATAGATGTCCCTGACACTTGCCGAATGTCCTGACATCCTGTCTATAATTGTAGTGCATTTTAAAATGTCTGAAATGAGTCTTTTTAAAGAGTTATAAGAGTAAAAGTAAAGAATTCTTAAATGTAAATAAGTAATTATAATAATTCTAAAGTAATAATAATAATAATAATAATCAATCTCTCGCTCTCTCTCTTTTGCTCTCTCTCTCTAGGACCCAGGATATTGGATCCAGGTTCACCGGTTGGAGCACGGTGATGGAGGCATCCTGGACTTGGATGATGTGCTGTGTGACGTAGCTGATGATAAAGACAGGGTGAGTGCGCTTCTTCGACAGAGAAACACATGCTTTTTGGTTGTGTCATGAAGCTTTGCATGACAAAGTTTTCTCTTATTGAGATGTGGATAAGTGCTTCCGAGTGATTACTCTGAAATGTGGAACTGAATATGGCGAGTGTTCACCCTACTGACTGTAGAGCTGCATAGAGGACTCTCTTACAGTCCAATCAAACATTCATGTGTCCCTTGTTAGTCTGGCCCTGTTTCCTAACAAGGGGGCGAGATAAGAAAAGAGCATGCCAATAAAAAATAAATACATTGGGCGTTTATCTTGTTTCCTTGATTGTTAGCTTGCTTGGTTGAAGCCGGATGCATGCCGTGATCATTTTACTGTATTTAGGAATTACAAGGATGTGGCTCATCTCACTGCTTCCTGCTCTAATTTTGCTTTGGTTGTTGTAGCACACTGGATACTGTGTGAGTGTGAGACTGTAACTGAGGGTCAGTGACTAAACACAGTGTGTGTGTGTGTGTGTGTGTGTGTGTGTGTGTGTGTGTGTGTGTGTGTGTGTGTGTGTGTGTGTGTGTGTGTCACACAGGGTGACTGATTGGCTGACTTATGTACTGTCAGACCACTCACTCGTGCTGGTAGTCTGTTGGATTAAATGCATTTCTTTGGTGTGGTGGCTGTTCAAAGCACAGTCAAGAGACTTCAAGTATGATGTCATCAGTCAGAAATGTTATGCAGTTTACCATAGCTATTGAATCATGGGTCCAGTATGTGTGTCCTCCCAAGAACACTGTGAGTGGTTTGGCACAGTCTTTCCTAATACATGCATGTGTGTGTGTGCATGTGTGCACACACTGACCAAATAAACGTTGTGGTTTCATAGATGTGACGGATAAGGATTGATGGATGAAGGTTAAGAAATGTATGTGGGTTGACAACATTAGCCTACACCAAGAATTTCTATCACCTTGAGAGTTATTGAACTGCCTTTTCAGTACTAGGCAGTGCATGTGCCCTTCATGTGCATGTTACTGCTGCAATGCTGCATGACGTACAGCTGGTGCAAACAGCTACATTAATGTATATAGGAATGTATTGTGTGCATGCCATGCAGTGCAACATGCAGTGCGTCATGCAATGTGGTTACCACATTTGTGGTGAAATTGGCTACGGCAGTCCACTAAGTAAAACCTTGCTTTATTAAATATTAAAGGGGGCTCGGTTGTGCTTTCCAGTTTTCTGCTCCTTTAGTGTCTTATGTGGTTGTTTATAGATGTAAATGATCTGCAGTTACATGCCAGATTAAGGAACACACTCCTGCAGTAAACACTTCCCTTTAACACTTTTGTAGCTCCCTAAAACTGACCAGTCAAAGCACTCTGGGCTCATTGGGAGGCTTAAAAAGGCACAGGAGCTCTAACAGAGTGATTTAGACAGAGGGTGAATACAGATGTACAGTAAAAAATGTGTTTTAGGGTAATTAAAGTCATGTCAACGTTTATTTATATAGCGCTTTTTACAACAGAGGTTGTCACAAAGCAGCTTTACAAAGAATCTGCCGTCCGAGACCCCAGTGATCAAGCCAAGGGCGACAGAGGCAAGGAAAAACTGCCTCAGTTAAAAAGAAACCGTGAGATGATGTAAACCTATTTTACATGTTAAAGCATGTGAATCTATTTTAGTCAACCTTAATAATAATGGATCCCCTTTAAAGTACCTAACGATACAGGAATCTACCGGTCATCTGAGCAGTAGGAAGTCACAGTATGCAAAGAATGTGAATTTGCAAAGTGTAATTTTACTGTACTCCGTTAAACAACAAGAATGCCGGTCATTGGTGTTTAAGGCACGTGTTGAAACCAGTGGCTTGTGTTGTGATGGAGCTTGTGTTTTACATTCCACCTGTGACATTTTCTGGATAAAAGTGTAATGAGTTTATAGGAAATGCAGATCCTAAAATGAATGCCTGGTTTCGGGTTAAGCAATAAGAACTGTCTTGTTTTAAAAAAACAGATCTCCACTATGAACTAGCTGTATGTGGAGGACATGACTACATCTGGATTGCCCATCAGTTTACTGCTCATTAACCATGTGGTAAAGCAAAGAATAACATTATGCAGCCTGTAAATGCTGATCATAAAACCCATGTGGGATTTGTGTCAATTTTGGACAGCCATGTCTTGACGAGATACAGGAACAGGTTTGTATGTGCATGTAATTAGACTGTATGATTAACAGCAGCGTTAATATACGTGTTCTTTGCGCTGGTACATGTTGTTGTTCTGTCTGGAAGCAAATTGCTCTATGCAGTCCTGCTGTGCTCCCTCCAGCAGCCAGCATGCTAATCAGCTAGTGATAATCAGATTTCTCAGTATTGACTTTTTCTGCTTGGTTTCATGCAAGTCCTGTTTGTTCTAATTCATATTTTGTAAAGGGTCCAAACAACACAAAAACGACCATCCATGTGACTTGGAGTAATTTGAGTATTGGAGTTTAAGATGTCATTTTAAATGCATTACGGCTGCAGGGCTGCCAAACTGTAGGCTTCTGTAGTGTGTTATGCAACTCTAACTACATCAGCCCAAAGAACAGCAGGGACGCCTTCTGGACTGCAGCCCATTGCTCTTCTGACGAAGAAATTAGCCTGGCAGCAAATGAGCACAAGACATCTATGCATTCCAGAGCTTACGAAGATGATGTGCTTTAGTGGGCTCGGTGCAGGAGTACATTGGGCCATTTAGCCAAATCTACATCTCTGCAAAAGTACTTCCATTAGTTAGGGGAGGATGGTATGTCACTCTGGTGTACTTCCATTAGTTAGGGGAGGATGGTATGTCACTCTGGTGCACTGTGGAACAGACAACAAACCTATTGCGTCATATGAAGGGAATAAAAACCTACAATCAAAAACACAGCATACACAACTAATGATGCTCTCTTGTAATTAAACATTCGGCTCTTCACACTTCTTAGAGTAGATTATTTCCCAGTGAACTAAGAAACATGTAATGTGATGCTCTTAATCTTTATCTCTACCCTCACTGTTAACAGTTATGTTTCAAATCCAAATAGATGGTATGGATTTGGTGTAGTGCTCCGAATGGGGCCTTCGGTCATTTCCTCTAAAGGAGTTCAAAATAGGACTGGACTGTCATATATTGGTTGTCATAAATCTACTTACTTAAATAGTATTGACCATTTTGATAAATTTTGAGTAGCTGGCACTTAACATGATTCATATTTGCCCCACTGCTCTTTTTATAGTAATACACAGCTTAATGAATACAGCTACTTGCTAGTTTTAGTTTTTAGAGTTCAAATATGCCATGCATAGAGCCCTGTTGAAATTGTCAGTGTTGTTTATTCTTCTTCTTCTCTGCCAAAACATTTTGCCCAGACCAAACTGTAACTCTTAGAGACATGAAAACTGGTCATTAGTAACCTCTCCTGCTACACAGGCGCACAGCATTAGCGCAAATGGCCCCAAAAGGTCGCTATAGCACAAGCTACCATGTTTGGCCTTGTAGTCCTGGGTTTTTCCATTAAGTCCTCATGTTATTAGTGGTGTTCAGCTCTTTCTCTCTCTTCCTGTCAGTTTAAACCAGGAGCATGATGGGAATAATCTTAAAAGGAATCTAGTTGCAGTCTAGTGCAAATAGTGACCCTGCAAAATTCTTTGCAAAATCATATTACCTAAAAACTTCAGATGTGACATTGTGTCAGACTGTAGTCAATTACAGAGTCTTCTAGAGTATGTTTAACCTATGTTTAAGCTGACGGGGTCTTGACTGATGATTCAACAAATTGTGTGCACTTGTGGTCACATAGCTAGTTTAAAATGTGAACGCCACAAAGCTGAGGAGATTGTTTATACTGTATCATCAGGCTCATGTAATGAAGTTCTTTGTCCTGAATAGCTTTGCAGTTTCATGTGATGAACTGAACCTCTTGTTTACTATGGTAATTTTTCAGTTGAAAGATTACATCTTATTATACTAATGTTGATCTGAGCAAAATGGCCCTGTTTAATAATTATAATGAGGAAAGCTTTTAACAAATGTTGGCTTCCTTTCACATTTGTGTTTTTCTGTCAAAAAAGCCATGTATATTTGCATTGGGCATCATGTCAAATAGTAAAACTCTGAAAACTAAACAAACTTGCAGAAACCTAATGTCAGAGATTGTAATACCATATAATGTTTGCGTGTCCAGTAAAGCTTAGCTTTGAGCTTGCTGCTTGTCACCTTTGGTATATATTTAGCATATGATTAAACATCACTGCTCAACTGTTCCGACTGGTCCAACTAAACCCTGACTGTCTTTGATTATCATTTGTGTGGCGCAAGGCCTCATCAAGCTGTCAATTCTTGGAGCCGCCTATTACCACTGGCAGCTGTATATAATATTTTAGCTGGCTACTATTGTGTTATATTGGTAATGCATTCCTTTTAGTGCTCCCTAGTTTCTTCTCTAGAAACATATTTTAGAATTTGAAAAGCTGTGCATTTATAAACCCCTCAAGTTAAATGACCCTTATTAATAATACCTGAGTAGCCGTGCTCATATAATCGATAGTGATAAGATATATAATTTTGTTTGAGTCAGACAGGTGAAAAGGTGAAAATGTCTTATCTCTATTGATGAACAGCTTGAATGTGAACATGCAGTCTGGAGGATGTTACTTTAACCTTGAGCGTCTGTACATGTGGTATTAGCTGTGTATGCAGACAAGAGACAGGAATTCATACAGGTGTGAGTTTGTGTGCATGTGTTTGAGTTGAGAGCTCTCTCATCCTGGGAAAGGTGGGCTCTTTTATTTGCCGGCTGCCATGGTAACATGTCTGCTAGGACTTGGGGACACGCACACATCTGCAGCACTGCTGTGTGAGATGCCTCTTAGGACTACATCACACACCCACACTCCTCCTTCTTCATGCTTCTCTTAACCCCCCCCCCACTTTTTCCTTTTCACGCTCCTGTTCTCTCCTCACCTCACAGCCCTCAATTTAAATAATCTCATGCCTGTCTTGCACCAAACTACACTGTACTTTAAACCTGTTGCATCTCCAGTGAGCAGTCATTTTACTGTGGATAGTAATTCAGATATCATCACTGTTCAGAGAAAAAAACATTTATCTCCTTTTTTGTAGATTTAAAATTTTATGCATTATGTAAACACAGCAGTTGTTCTTTACATTGTGTGTAATTGTCATGACGAATGGACCAACAGAAATGGCTTAAAATTGCTTGGTGGAAAGTCAGGTTCTATTTTCTTTTACTGAAATCAAATCCTGTAAAGTTTGGGGAGATATAAGATATAATCTTGTAATGTGAATTCTCGTCTGGGGGCAACTTGTTAGACTTTTGGTGGGAAATCCACCTCTGATAAGGGTACACTTCCTTCCAAACACACCCTCAACTTACTCTAGTCCAATCTTACCCACAGTAATCAGCAACCCAAAGCTATCTAGCAAAATGCTATTATTAGCTACTGGGACTATTCTTCCTTTTTACAGAGGTTATGTTTAATGTGGGCTACCTACAGGCTTGTCAAGCTGTCAAGCACTCTGCTGCCACTTGCTTTGAGCTCTGCCATCACAAAGCGATAGATTAATATAGTCACCCCCCCACCCCCAACATTTAAGCCAAAAAATTCTCACGGGACAGCAAATAATCCTCATTACAAGTTTGATTGTATGCCACATATGCCACAGTTAACATTAGGTTGGAAATCTCTGGAGTGTTCCTTTTAACTCTCATAACTCCTTGTGATTTATAATCAAGGTGGGATTCATAATGTTATTGATTGTGTACAGTAATTAGACTGTGCTGTGAATGCATACCACTCCCACAGCAAACAGAGCTGTGTCTCTGTATTGATTTCCAGCTGCTGTTTAGATAAAAAGTCAATAGAGAGGGGCAGTCATTATAGATTTGCAGTATAAATATGAAGTACATGTTAAATACAAAGTCATTTGTAGCAGCTCATGTGCGCTTGTAATTACTACTACAGTGATGCCTCATTAGCACACATACCCACACACATGAACTTTGACACTGCGTCTGCTCTGGACTTGGCTACTGGTACATGTGGGTTTGCAGGTTAATTAGTTCCCAGGTTTTCGCTTTATGACTCAGTAAGCATGTTTTGTTAATCAGGTGCAGTCTAACTGGTTATTTCAGTAGATTATTTAATGCTGGTAGTCTTGTGGCTTTACATTGTGCTGTTCCTTGTGAGCCCCCTGCCTGTCATTGAATGTCATTACAGGCTGATTATAGCTGTGAGAATCTGGTTTATTCAACTATTTCTGTACCTTATTATTTCGTTTCTGGACCTTATTACTTAAAGGCTTTAATCGTCTTTAAGAATTTATTATGTACAAAGTAAAACTGTCAAAAGTGAAACTACAAATTACTGTTTACAACTGTCAAGCGTCCATTTACCATCTTATCTACAAGCTATGTTTACTTAGTGGCAAGGATGCAGGAAGTTGGGGTGCTGAGGGGGCTGCAGCAGTCCCTGATTTCGGGGCTGCAGCAGTCCCTGATTTCAGGGCTGCCACTGTTAAAAAAATAATATTTATGAAACATTCTTTGATAATTTGAGCACAGTAAATACCCATATGTGCTTGTTTTAGAGTGGGGTATGTGTTTTAGATAAAGCTGTAGTAGTCATGCAGTGTGCAAGTGGACAGCAAATTTTAGAAAATACATGGCCACTTGTAGGTTGAGGTACAAAATCAGTGTGGAGTGTTAGATCCATTTGATTCCCAAATCAACGTTGTCTTTTTATGCCTAAATAAAAAAACAAAAAACATTTTATGCTTAAAGTTTATACTTACAATTAAAACAATTGTAATAATGGCAGTCATAATAATGAAGTTTGTATCAACTGCAAAGTGTACATTTCAATGTTCAACCTTACCACGCCCCTATGGACATGACACATTTGGTTATTTTATCACATCTCTGCAACCTGATTGGTGGCTGCTCCGATCATTTGCCTAAAACTGTAAACATGGCAATCTCTCATCCAAGTATAGCACTCTGCATAATACCACCAGTTCTGTCACATAAATGCTGCTTAAAATTCAGAGCCTCCTACTTAAAACACCTTGCTGCATTCCTGCAGGATTGCTGGTTGCACTGTTGAGTCAGTGCTGTTGTGCATGCACACTCTCATAGTTATTGCCAACATACATGCTGAAAACATTGGAAACAATTAGAATGATCTATATTGCTAATAAGCAAATGTTATTTAACACAGCCCTCTAAATATGTCACTGCACAAAGTTATAATGTTAAAGTTAATGTTTGGTGGTTGTTGTTGATGTTGTTGTGCCATAATTCCAAAGATTGATGATGATGCAAATGATGTGTGTCGATAAATGTATCGATCAAATCCATGGAAATTATGCCGTCAGGTTGAAGACTTGCTGTTATCTTAAATAACTGCGCTCATATAAAGCGATTGTGATTATGGGGTTATCTAGTTGTGACAGGCCTAGTGTTCAGTCTGTTTCTTTAGTCATCCTGTGTTGTTCCCAAGTAATGAATCTGAATCAGTGTGAAGTGTTAAGGTTAATGATGCATCGAATAATTTCCTGAAACATCCTAATAGTGTTAAATCGCTGTAGGGATGATTTACACCCTTATTTATAATGAGCTCCGTTTGTACCTGCTGAACACATGCTCTTACAGGTACTGTGCTTACTTTGTTTGTAGCCATGCAGCCATCAGTGTAGTAAGGAATTAAACCAGAACTCCTCCACCCTTGTTATTAAAAGCTTTACCACAGTTAAATTCATGCCTCAATCAGACACTCCAGAACAGTAATCAAGTGGTAGTCCTGAATTAAATTTGTCTGAATACTTCTGGGGAATGCTAGAATCGATATTATGTGTAATTAGGACTTGTTGGGGTTCATTTACCTATTGACAATCAATAGTAAATGATTCCCTGTTTCAGGCCTCAGGGTGCTGGGTAGTTTTAACCAATCGCGTTTTAATTCTCTTTAATTACGAGAGCTAAAGCAGCTATTTCTGCCTTTAGATCTACTCGCCATCTTTAATTATGCACGCTGATTGCTTTTTACTGTTACTCTGATGAAACCAGTCAATAATAGGCCCTGAGATCTGTTCTGAATGTGTGTGTGCGCACATGCTTGCTCAGAAACCATTGCAGTGCATCCAAAAATAAAGGCAGTATGGAGCTTCTTTTGAGCAGTCATAGAAAATGCAGTCGCACACAAAGTTCCTGCTCCACGTGCTGGTCCGTTTTATTATGGCCTGCTTGGACATGCACATACACCATGTACTCAGGGGTGGATTTTAATGAAGACATAGCCTCTGATGCATCACTGATGATATGTTAAGTAACAGGGGGAATTAAAGGGAGTGGAGATATGATGCAAATCTTATTCAGACCAAAACTGCCTTTAAAAAAAAATATATTACACATACCACACACATGAACCCCAGTGTCTCAGTAAGTAAACTACGCTAAGCCTGTTAGAGGTGCAGAGATTTCAGTCACTTCCTTGGATTAAGGAAGCACATGCTGCAGGCTGGACTGTCTCACAACCCAGATCACTGTGGCTTCCCCAGCAGGGTTGCCAGATTACAGTCTGGGATTAAAAGTGGGGATTTATTTTGTTGGTGTAATGCAATTAGCAGGAGGGGTGAAGTGTTTGCTTAATATTTACGATGGATCAGGCTGCTGGCTGGAGAAAGGTCCGTGTAGTTACTGAATAATGAACCATTGGATGTTATAAACCTTGTGTTTTATGGGGGTGAATTGGGCAATGAGTCAAATTGAAGCAGTTTGATCATTTAACCTTAAATACAGTCAGTCAGTCAGCCAGCCAGCCAAGACATGATTGGTTTCTAAATTGTGGCTCTTCAGTTTTGCGCTGGACCTGTCAGGCTGATGTATGGAATACATTATAGTAGCATAAGCTGTACCAATTAGCACTGTGCAAACAGCAGGTCTGCGTCCTCTCACATGTAACTCAATCTGCCTCCAGTTGTTATCTCAAATAGCCTTTTGTGGTTTCTGACGTACTGTTATCTATAAAAACGTCAAAAATAGCTAAACGCACAGCTGGAAACAGGAGTAGCAGGCATCTTGAGGACACGTTTGCTGTTTTCCTTTATTTGAAGTTTGTCTTCTGACTATACGTTCTGAAACATGATTGAATGCTTACACTGTAAAGTAGGAAACAGCTAAAGGGCTTATTACTCTATACTTGTCCTGAGTCTACCCTAAACCTGTTTACTTTTTAACTGAACCACCATCTTAAAGCCAGGTCAGGCAAACCCTGGGGAGAGAGACAGGGAGGCAGCTGACTGTGGTGTTTACAGCGTGTGAAACATGGCAGCCATGGCTGCTCCCTTGAGGAACTGTCTGTGCCTATGAGCTTTTAAGGTCCAATGACCTGCCATCCAGAGAGGATGGTGCTTCTGTCAGTGTCCAAACTCAGACGGGTAAGTGTTTTTGAGATGCCCTGTCACCAGCAGCCTCCTCCAGGCTCCAGACTTGTCTGTGTGCTCTGGCCCTGGATGTCAGAAGCGATATTTTGTTCCACATGTTGTCAGGATATTTTTACCCCTGTGCTTTGGTGCCTGTTCTGTGCACATGGCAGATATTGTATGCATGAACATGTACATGTACATGCACCCCTGACTGCTGTTATTAGAGATAATCATGATCATGTTTTTATGTTGGAGCATGTAGGATGGCATTCATGCTCTTTATCTTTTGAGATTAGGAGAATACATTTATTGGTGACCTGATTCCTCTGTTTTTAAACGAATTCTGCAGTGTAATTTTCCTTTACCCAATATGTGTTCAGTCAACCAAGACATGGTGCCACTGCAAAGCTTCATGTAGCTAACGGGTAATACCTATATTCATGCTATCTGCATGCCTGAATGATCATATGATAATGATTTTAAGTCAGTTCAGATAGACTTGGTCATATGCTTTCATTTTCTGTGTAGCAAGGGTGCATAACCCCAGCGGATGTTTCCCTACCTAAGCACACCCACTAGACCTGCCAGTTAACAGGCAGGTGTAATCAGGTGTGCAACACTTTCAAAACTGTATTCTATTCATTTATTGAACCTTCAGAACCATCTATAGACTTTTAAAGCAGTTATGCCCCTCAGCCTCTTCAGCTGCCATATTTCATGAAGTCTCTGGCTGGAATCAAAGCTTGGCATCTGGGTGCATTCTGTTAGAGACAAGTTGAAGGGCTTATGCTACGCGTTGCCCTATACTCAATAGCTCCGTCTCCAAAAACACTACCGGTTGTGACTTTTGCACAGACAAAATAAAGAAAATCAAAAATGCATAGTTGTGAATTAATGAATAGTTGTTCTGGTTCATTTTAATCTTGAACGCAGACTAATCTGTTTACATGTTCCAGGTTCGGTAGGTTATTGCTGTACGGTATGTGCATCATAACACTGTTAGGCTTGTACTCTAATGGGGCCGTAAAATAAACAAGTCAGGGAATTAATCGCAATTATTTTAATGACTGTTAATCATTGGTTGCAATTTTATGATCAACAAGTCTATCTGTGTGTGTATCTACTTGAATCTAGATGTGGTAGTGTGTGTGAGTTGCGGTATGCCGGTGGCGACAGCGTTCTACCTGCTATTCATTTTTTTCAGGAATGGCTCTATTTGTTTGTATTCCTTTCCATGTTTATGAGGTTGCTACAGGATGTGAGTGTATGTGTGTGTGGGGGCATCTGTGCGTTTGCATTACCTTGGGACTCCCAGGAAAATATTTACTAGAAGACTGTAGAGTGTAACTGCAGAGTGACGCAGGGATGCGGTATTTGTAGCAGGAGCGTGTTTGGCTGGGCTTCTCTCTGAAAGGCCTGCTGGTCCTTTTGTGTTTGTGTGAGATCATTTCCTTTCCCCTTCTGGCTGTTTTTAATGCTGTTAAGCTGCAGTGGGCTCTGCAGCACCCTCAACACTTCTGCTCCAGCAGAGAGGCTGCTCACTGTAGATGTGCACTGCTGAATATTTTAGAGGTGCAAGATCAGTGCACTTCCACAGGGATGAGATTTTAGTTTAGATCATTTCAAAACCTGCAGAACATTTCTCTTCTCCTTTTTTCAGTGCACTGTGAGTAAGAAATAAGCTATATAAAATGACAGCATGATATTTTGTTATTGTTAATGAAACTTTTTAAAGAGAAGTAGAAGAACCGAGGATGCTCCATTTCACTGTACGTTGTGGTTCTCGACAAATATATATATTTACTGGAGGAAATAAAGTTATCTACAGGTGTCGTCCATCTGGCTCTCACATGACTGTAAATAAGGGTTAGCACACTAACTGCACACACAGTGTAATGGATGTCACATGAAAGTGTCATGCGTGTGTCAGCCAGTCCAACAGCTGTGAAACAGGCCTCTCTGTCTTTCTGTCTCTCTCTCTCTCTCTCTCTCTCTCTGTCTCTCTCTCTCTCTCTCTCTCGCTCACTCGCTCGCTCGCTCTCTCTCTCTCACTCTCTCGGGCTCTCTCACTCTCTCGGGCTCTCTCGCTCTCTCGGGCTCTCTCGCTCTCTCTCTCTCGCTCGCGCTCTTTCTCTCTCTCTCTCTCTCTTGCGCTCTCTCTCTTGCGCTCTCTCTCTCTCTCTCTCTCTCTCTCTCTCTCTCTCTCTCTCTCTCTGTGTCTCTCTCTCTCTCTCTCTGTGTCTCTCTCTCTCTCTCTCTCTGTCACTCTCTCTCTCTCTCTCTCTCTCTCTCTCTCTCTCTCTCTCTCTCTCTCTCTCTCTCTCTCTCTCTCTCTCTCTCTGTCTCTGTCTCACACTTTCTCACTCTCACTCACTCACACACACATAATGCTGACTAATATATCAGCAGTATGGCTTTTTAATTTGAGCTGTGCTGATATAAAAGTTCGAGAACAGAAATTGTGGTTAATGCTTAGATCTGGTTAACATGTGAAGCTATACTTGATGTAATATCAAGAGAGAAAAACAACAAAACTGTTCAAAACACGTGGTCACAGGTTTGCAATGCATGCTTAGAGCAGCAGAGCTCATGAAGCTTGGGTTCCTAACTGTATTTGTGCTGACTTGATTATCATCCAATGTGGTGACCTTGCAGTCTATTCAGGGAACAGTTCGTTTTTTGATATTGAGTTTTTACTGATATCATTTAACTCCAGTGTGGCAGTAAGTCATGACTCATCACAGGCAGCACTGTGTCTCTCTGTCTTCTTTTGGATGAAAAGTGATGCTTTCCCCCCCACATTATAATCCTGTTTTCTGGCACACTGGACTGCACATTTGCTGTACAGCCCAGACTCCCCTGGTTGTTACTGAAGTGCAGTGGTAATTGCATTAAGCCAATCAGCCAGAACTTGTAGCAGGTTGATGTTCAGTGATTTAGTGCTGCATGAAAACTGCTGTTTGATTTTAATAGCTCTAAATTGGCTAGACTTATAAGATCTTATGAGAACTTATGAGAGGTATGCATGTTCTCAGGATGGGGCTCGTTTGGCCTGTAATAGAGGACAAGGGGTTTAGAGCCTTTGGGTCTATGTACAGCAGAACAAATTTTTAATATGCAGAGCCAGTCATTAGAATCTCATTAAAACCTTTCGCTTCTTGGATAGGTCAGACTAATTGGTCAAATTAAAATGAGGACTGGTTAAAACTAATCACTCATTAAGAAGATGGTATTGTTGCATTGATTCTAATACAGGCAGAGCCAGTAGGGTGATGCATTGTGTTGCAGCTGTACTTTAAGGTAAAGGAATGTGGACAGAAAAAAAATACATACCAAGAGTGAGTGAGGGAAGAAAGTTTTAAACAGTTATCTTCCAGGAGACGGATATTGGCTCCATTTGCTTTAAAATGTCATGGTGTGCAGAAAAGTCAACTGCTTGCTGTTGGTGGCTAGCTGGCATTTTACTTGATAAAGTCAAGAAGGTCATATTCATGTAGCCTGCTGGTTATGCATATGTAAACCTAGTTTGTCTTTGAGGAAGTGTGTTGTGTGCTGTTCATGCTATGGATTTCATTGTTTAATGTTTTGAACACAGTGTACACCTGAAACTCCTCCAAAGCCGGGCTGGAGATTTCATAAGCAGATTTCCAGGTCAGGGGCTGATTCAGAACCACAGAGTGTGAGGATGATCTAGTGGTGTGAAAAGGGAATCATGCCTGTAGCCTCTTTATCTGACCGTAGCTTTAATGGACATGTTTTTAAGCAGGTATGACTGACATCTTCAAGGTTTACAATTTTACATCAGCTGCCTTTGAATGACAAACTGCCTCTCTAAGTGGGAATAGAGTGATTTTTGCATCTCCCAGCCACATATTTATCCATAGTTTATTTATTTATTTATTTATGTATGTTTATGCACATTTATTTATTATTATTACACTGCCTTTTTTATCTCTGTGTTTACATATTTTTTATGGGTATACAGTTGTATCTGTTTTTATTTATTTTATTTTTTTTGCTTTGTATTACTGTGCTGTATTATGGAATTGCTACTGGCTGCTAAAAATTTTTGTTGGGGTGGTGCAGTGGATAACATTAGCCACCAGGGTGCTACTCTCTACATGTGGGAGACTAGGGTTTGATTCCTGGTCTGGGTGACTGCTGTACTACCCCAATAAGAGTCCTTGGGCAAAACTCCTAACACCACATTGGCCTACCCATAAGTCGCTCTGTATAAGAATGTCAGCTAAATGCCATAGATAAGATTCCTTCTGGATCAATAAAGTATCTATTATCTGTCTATAGTTTGTTTTCTATATGCTTCTTGTATGCATGCACAAAAACAGGCAACCAATCTGTGACAAATTGACACTTTCCAAATAACGTAGTGCTGAATTTCCCTCTATAAGTTGTAAACAAACTTCTGCAGAGTGGCTTGATGTGAAATACTCTGTTCTATAGAAAGTCAGAATTGTGATGTGGATGTCTGAAAAGTGTACAGGCTCTTAAAGCTACATCACTAAAATAACTTACTTTTCAACATTCATTAAAGGTGGAGAGATGCATGTTGAGTGTTAGTAGACACTAGAAATCTTTTTTTTAAATCTAGATTTTCCACTACTTTACTTTACATTTTACCATAAACCCTTTAAGATCAACAAACATACAGGATCCATGTGTGTGTTAGGTGGTGATGTTGGTTAGTAAATAAAGTAACAATAGGTACGTATGTAAGTCGGTAGGTAAACAAACAAACCAACCAACAAACAAAATCTGACTCTGTATGTTGCTCTACACTCAACCTTTTCACAACTCACCCCTCTGAGTGATTGTGTTTAAATCTTAGTGTTTAAATTATGGACAGATTTGAAAGAGGTAATGTAAAGGGTTTCATATCTTGGTGTCTAGTGTGCGGTAGATGAGAAGTGAGCAGTACGTGGTTTCTGTACATACAGCAAGAGGCCTTGTGCACTGCATTTACGGTCTAGAATTCTTTAAAGCATAAAACAAGTGTGGTTTTTCTAGTGGAAAGAGAGAAGTAAAAGGAAGCAGTTAATCATCGAGGCAGATCAGCTCCATCCGTCATTTACTTTCCACAGACTTCAGTAATGTGGGTGGGATCGGCCAGTGGATGCTTTACATGTAGGTTCAGACTGCTTCTTATATAAAGCCTAGTTAAAGAATTGATGCGAATGGTCCATTAGTATGTAAATAGGTCATTTATTGTGAGTAGCCCTTAACAGTGGCCATTGGATGAGGATCTCTGAGCTGCTGTTTCTTTGAAGCCCTGGAATGCGGCGTGTTGTTGGAGGGAAAATGTGCGGAAGGCATTGGTTCTTTGGAATGCGATGCATAACTCTGGAGCCAGGAGAGACAGTTCAGTAGAGTTTAGACATCTCATTGTATTCCTGGGTGTATATGCCAACCCAGCCAAAGCCACATGCTCGCATTTGCTACTTCCTTTTGGTTAGTGAAGCTAAGGTCAGCGCTGTTATATGTAAAATATGGTGCATAAGTCTTACGCCCCCGAGCTTTGTTTAAAACCATTTATCTGGATGGTGAATGTTTATCCCATTAAACCACTGTGTAACAGCACACAATTTAAATACAGAGAAACAAGAAACTCTCAACTGACAATTAGTTGTCAGGTACTTGGGGCAGCAAAGATTTAGTCTCACATGAATCACTTGAATTTGTTGATTCCATCAACAGCACACCTGATTTCATTTAATGAAGTGTTTAATGGGGCTTGATAAACCAAACAAGGTCCTGTGCGAGAACCACAGTTAATACTGTAAGTCATCTGAGCGTGTGCTGCGATGGAGAAAATGAAGGGGAAACGAATAAAAACAGTGACTTATTTGCACATGCCTTTACATGGTCAATTTGCTTACATTTGAATAGCAGTCTGTAAATAGTGAAGCATCTACCTCATGTTAATGTTCATACTAATGTTTCATAATTTTTTTTGTTTATTTTATTAATTTTTTTTCGTTTACAACTTTTAAACCCAAAAACTTTCTGTATATCAACATATGAAAGTGTTCCCAGGTGTTCGGACCCCTAATGTAAACCTGCAGGATGAAGGATGCAGTGTGAAAATATACATTACATTAAAACATGTGTATTGCTTTTTGGGGTACACACACACACACACACTTTTTTTCTTTTTTTTATTTGAGAGTGTGAATTTGGGGTCATGGAGACTCTGGCCTATTGTTGAGTTTTTATGTTGTTTATCAGCACCCCTTCTGTCTGGTTCTCTCTGTCTCTCACTCTCTTATTGTCCTACTCTCATTTTCTTTCCCTCTCTCCTGTAATTTAGAAGTTCATGTGAAGTACGCTCGGGCTGGTCGTGTGATATATTGTAGTTAAATCCAACAGAAGTCTATATAAAGAGCGCTCTGTGTCTGCCAAATGTACAAAGTACACATGAAAGCAGAACACAAGACCTGTTTGTTATGATTGTAAATTATGTAACAATAAACTTTTCTTACAGTATCATTGACATCATCAGTTATTTAATGTTATGTAATATTGTTTGGAGATCAGTAATCCCAATTGCAGTGGTACAGTAAGACCAAGTAACTGAAATTAGTAATACTACAATACTGTTTTGTACGTTCCATCTCATCCAATTCTTGATAAACTAAAAACTGTAATGTGAATTTTGTGTTGTGAAAATGTCTTGAAGCAGCATGATTTTTTATTTTTGTGATATTGAGCACCATTAGCTGAGATGTGCCTTAACCATAAGCTATGGAATGACACGTTGTGAAATGCTTGACTATTTGTGCTCTATTTCTGAAAGTGTAGTCTGTTCATAATGTTCTGAAAAGCAATCAGGTCTAAAACAGCACTCATAAAAGTGTCTTATCGCACTGTTATATGCAACATGCCAATATGCTGTAAGCACAAAAACAAAATCCTTGAACATCATCTGTCCTATACTGCCCCCTGCTGGTGTGGGTGTCAGGTAAATAACGTGTCCAACATATTACTGATGACACTTGTTTCCTTTATACCCTCATGCTATGTTTAACCTGCACACAGGGATTGACTAATCAAAGGTTTGTTGGACACTGTAGACAGTAAAACAATCTGAACAAAACAACTGTAACTACACTGTAATGACTGTGACTCTAAGTTCCAAACCAGCAGTGCTCTGACTTGGGGCAAATTGCTGTGTCTGTGGTGGGCCGAGGGCCAAAGAGACAGTTAAGAAAGAAGATGCACTCGAAGTAGGATATTTCATAACATTTATGCTGGGTTTTGTTACTGAAACACCACAAGTATATAGTGTTGAATGAAAATAAGAATGTATTGACATAACAATATGTTGGTTCTCACACTGAGGGAGAGGAGGTGGGCTTAGAACAACTTTCCTGCAGTTCATGTATTTTTTTTTCTTTTCTCTCTCCGTATTGGCTGTAAAAAAGCTGGCGATGCGATACACTTTATGATACAGGAGTCGCTATATTATGATATATTGTGATAACAGCTGTTGTATTTGTGATTTGTTTTATGTATTTTTTTTTTTTTTTAAAGCTTATTTTTAGTGCATCTGTTGTAGAACATGGTGGTTGGTGTAGCTCAGTGGATTACACCACTACTCGCCAGTGAGCCACCACCACATGTGGAAGATTGTTGTTTGAATTCTGGTCTGGGTGACTGTCATGCTACACCAATAAGAGTCCTTGGGCAAGACTCCTAACACTACATTGGTCTACCTGTAATATGATTAATAATATGATCTGGATAAGAGCGTCAGCTAAATGCTGTAAATGTAGTATTAAAAACACAGTAACATATGAATGTGTTTGCTAATGCTAATGTTAGCGGTTTGCCCCTTTGCTGCTTCTTTACACTGGAGTGGAAGATTCTAATGGCTGAGGAGATATTACAAAACTGCTATCTAGTTTTGTAGAGCATGGCTCTAGATAAGGTTAGAAGTAAATTTAGCCAAATGTAAATACGGGTTGTCTCTAGAGCAATGGAGGCATGTAAAGCAAGTGTTTAGCTCTACCAGGGCTTCTTTTGGGGTTTTGGTTGCTGGGTTGGTTGTGTGTATGTTCTCTGTTGACATCTAACATTCTACAGTCGATTGGCCTCTACTGTCCTTATCCTCATTAGTGAGATGACAACACTCTGCAGGGGGCACACACACACACACACACACACACACACACACACACACACACACACACACACACACGTGCATAGACTGTTGGAGCTATAATGTAGAGTGACAGGAAGGGAGTAAGTGCTGAAGCAGCTGTTAGAGGACAAGAAGGTCAAAGACCACACACACTTGAATTTATACACACAATGCAGTTTCAGCTTTTAGGAGAAGTTTAATTTAATTTATTAGTGTATTTATTTTAATAAGCAAAGCACAAATAAATACTCTCAGAGGCTTCTATAAGGAAACATGAGGATCTTAGTGTGCAGTGATGGTTATGCAGTGTTTGTGCTAATACTGTGGGGCTATTTTTATGTTCTATTTTGAGTGGTGTTATAACTGGAACTGTTTTGCTCTGTGGAGTGATTATGCATATAATAGAGATTCCCTTATGTATGTCACTTCCCTCCACACATTTTCCATATTGTGTATGATTATACAAAACCATTTTGAAACAAAACCTAATCTATAGTCTGCATTTCACTAAATAAATACAGGAAACAATGAAAAAACTCTAACCAGAAAACAAAGACAGGTTTTCACTGGACGGTTCCTTTAAGACACTGCCCCTGAATAGCTGCGCAGTCAGAAATCTGTTGATATGAAGTCTCCCTCGAGTGTGATCCACTCTTGAGCTTATTTCCTATCATTTGCTGAGTCAACGCTCTTGGAAATTGGCCTCAGTGCGTTTGAAGTTAATGTACAGAGATTGCCTTGAAAAGTGGTGCATGACCTGGTTTAACCAGGGTTTGCCTCTAGATGGCGCTGCTAGCAAGGAATTGGTCTTTCTGGCATGTCAAGCGGAGGTTACTTTGGACACGCTGTTTTGAGCATGTCTAGGCCTTTACAGTGCGACATGGACCGTGGTATGGAATTCCGATTGGCTCTCCTAGTCTCTGCGAGGAACCTTAGGGGCATCGCTATGGCAACAGTGCCACAGTGCTGAGGTGGCACCTGTGATACTGGAGCTCATACGGTGAAGGAAATTGGGCATTACCACAACACGGCTCGAACAGCTGCTCCCAACCCAGGCTTCTGTCCAGCAGAAAATAAGGAAATATTTTAAACAGATTGTGTATTTAGGGTTTGTGTGTGTGTGTGTGTGTGTGTGTGTGTGTGTGTGTGTGTGTGTGTGTGTGTGTGTGTGTGTGTGTGTAGGGTGTGTTTTCATACATATTCGGGACCAAAATATGCAGAACTAGAGAAAAACAGGACTCTTAACAGGACTCTCCAACCAAATGATCCAGAGTTTTTGCAGTGATTTTTACAGAAGCTTTAAACCTGAAAGAGTGACATTCCTATTTGGTTACTGGGGTTTAAGTATTTACAACAACATCTGTTTAATGTGCTTACTCACCTATTACATGTGTGCCCAGTGTTTTGTAAAGTGAGATTTCCTGAATTAAAGACAAGGAAAACTCTCTGAAGACATATTAAGTTAAAAGGTTATGTGTTAATTATGTAAGAGAATAAACATTTGACGGCAAGTTGCTGTATCAGGTAGTGATAGGATCACATGTGTATTTATTTGACAGGGTTTGTCCAGTGCTGTTGGGCATCTCAGGGTTGCATGATGAAGAAAACACAGAAGGATGAAAAACAGGAATGATTCGAAATTGTGTCCCATCAAACCAATAAGGCTGAGGAGTGCGGTGATGTTGCATTATGTGTGTGTGTGTGCATGCTTGTGTATGTGTGTGTGTGTGTGTGTGTGTGTATATATATATATATATCTTCAACATGCACACACCCCGCCACACTTGCATACACACTGCCGGGATTGCTCTTCACAGTTGAAGAGACTGCTGAGGAGAAGCCTGTTCATCCTTCCTGTCGTTTAATCAATACACCCGCTCTCTCTAATCAATGACAACACCAGATTCTCCATATATACACTTGAGGCACCATACAACCACTCTGTCTCTGTCTCTGTCTCGCTCTCTCTCTCTCTCTCTCTCTCTCTCTCTCTCTCTCTCTCTCTCTCTCTCTCTCTCTCTCTCTCTCTCTCTCTCTCTCTCTCTCTCTCTCTCACGCACACACCTATATGCTGTCTCTCTCATGCATTCGATTAAAGGGTTGAGGGGGTTTTGAGATTGTGTGACACTTCAGCTTTCAGTCCAGAGGTGCTTAGGTGAGAATACACAGGCTGGCATACAGTCCATTACATGGGATACCCGGGCCGTCAGGAGCTTGACCTGGCCTTTCAGAATGATTTTACACAATTGAGAATGTTTGTACCCATCTACTTACCGACCTGTCTATGCTGAAGGTCACATGGCTACCTCAGCATTAGTTGGATACTGATAGAGATCCATCCACCTATTCATCCATCCATTCTTTCCTGCATCCTTTTTTTTCCTTCCCCTCACTTTGTGTAGACAGAAGAGCTATCGTAATTCAATCGTATAGCTTGATCTCTTCTGTCTGCCTGTAAACTTCATTAAGAGTGCAGAAATTTGCATGGCTACTTCAGCAACAAAAAG
>JAMWET010000736.1:97500-100000 GCA_024036415.1 Prochilodus magdalenae
TACAGTGACTGTGGGCCAAAAGCGTTTGGAAGACTTCTGGCAAGAGTGCGGGATGTTTCCAAAAAGAGGGCAAAAGAACAAAGTGCTGTACTATTGGCAGACCTCTTTAGCTTATTTGTTACTTTTGGTTCCTTTCCAGTTCCTACAAGATGCTTTGTGTGTGAGCAGTGATGCCTCCACTGCTATTAATCAAACAAATCATTACAGCAGTCATTACAGTGCATGGTGTAGCTTGAGTAATGACTCAATGACTGTACCGTTTAAAGAAAATCGGGGTAATTATTTGGCACTGAATGGTTAATACTTTGTAATGTACATGAAATGACCACTTAATTAGACTGGTCTGGTGGTCTCAGTACCTTAGGAGTCTGTGTCTTGACATAAAACTGAAGAGGGCTTTTATAGCACATGGTTGGATTTGGCTAAAGTGTATGTTTTGTTTTGTGGGTTGCTCAATGTCTTGGATAAAGGATAGACATTAAGGAGACTACTTTTGAGTTTGGGCCTATATAAATCCAGAGGGTGGTGTTGTCTGGAATTCAAGGCTACCTTTAAGTATGTTAGGTCAAACATGGTAAACATAGTAAATTAACTTTACTATACAAAAGCTAACATAATGAGAGCTTAAAATGATGAGAAATAGAGCTGGGCAATGTGCAGTGTTTAAGTCATATTGTCATAGCAGTTTAAATTGTGAGTGTATAGCCTATAAGACAGAGTCCAGGTGTGATGATGTGAGGCATTGCAAAACTGCTTAACTTTGTGTAAGACAATGGTCAAAATGGAACTGAAGGGTTCACCTTAGTTTTACCTTTTTAGGCGAACCCAACCTCTGTAGAAGAGGGGGGAAAAACAGAGTAAGTGGGTAAGTGGGTGTGTAAATAAAGGTGAAGGTGCGTACCGCACCTTTTTCCAGACCTCAAAACTATTTGCCCGACACTACCCATAAAGGGCGCCCCCCCACCCCGACTTTTGTCTGGTAGAATCTATCACACCAGGTCTGGTACTTCAGCTAAGAAATTTTTTAGTCTAGCTTAAGGCTTAAACATAGTCTGCCAATTTACCAGCACAATACATCATCATAATGATAAAATAACTCACCTCTACATGGGTGTATGGTTGGTACTGCTTGTTCTAACTCATTTACAGGAACATCACAACCTCCATGTTATCAAAATTTCGATTCTTATTCTTATATAAGAACAACAAAAAAAAAGTTTTAGAGATGGTGTAGCCCCTCACTCATAACAGAATGTAGAGATGGCTAGAGATAGTCTAGCCATTCACTCATAACAGAACAAACAAATGGGCTTTTAAAAGGGAGAACAATGTTAGAACAAGAGAAAATTATAAATAAATATAATATAAATAAAAAGGTAGATACTGCATTCTGGTATTGATTTTGCTATCTGTGCTCGAGACTTAAATTTGAGCATCAGGAAAAAGCCCATAAGCATTATTAGTAGCTACATATTTTGTATCTCTGAGCTTTGCCTCATCCTCAGTGCTGTATTCTTGGTGTAGAAGTTGTCCCCAGATCAAGTAGGCTGTGCTGTAACACTGCTCATCGTACAGGGTAATGCAGTGATCCAAACCTGTACTAGCTGATGTATTCAGGCATTGATCCCACCTCATGCATTTTGCCTGATCCCTGAGCCTAAGCTACCTGTCATGAGCACACAGTCCTTTCCGAGAGCACTGGAATACCCCCTAGGCATTTGTCTTATGAAGTCCAAGCACAGACTCTCGCTGGAGTACCGCAGGCCTCTGTACACCTACTTTAGCTCTTTACAATATGGAGGAGCCTCTGAATCTTGGGCGAAGGGGTGTTGAGCATTAAAAGAAGCTGGATTAGATCTACCAGAGAATGTTATGTAACGCTGTTTGTCAGGATTTGACCAGTTGATCTATATGGGATCAAGTGTCTGTATAAAATGCCACATGCATTGGCTCTTCACCTTAGCCCTCACCTATGCCCTCATTAACATTAACAACATGCAAAACACTCGAAGCGTAAAGCAGCTGTGAGTTTTGCGTAGTTTTAGCAGTATACGTCTTCCTGCTGCCAACAAGGTGGTGATGTTTACAGCAAGCTTTAATACGTTGTTAGCCTTGGAGTGATCACCAGTGATCTACAGAACCAAATATGGAACCTACTCTAGGGCTAACAACGTATTAAAGCACCACCTTGTTGTACCTGCAAAACATTAGTACTTTAAAAGCCCTTTAGCACTAGACACAGGAATACATTTAAAACTTCTTCTACACTAATTGCACCATTACCACCAGTGTTATTAGCTCTTGTTATCTACTTCAGTATTCTGATGCCTAGTGATTAAACTATACCGGCATATGTGGTCCTTATAATCAGCTCATTTCTCCCACATTGCTTGTATATGAGCTGAAGTGAATAGGCCCGCCGCAGTAGTGAATGAGGAATGCTGGTAATGTTTCTCTGTAAGAGGATAGAAGAGGATTTATTAAGCTTGCTAGAATAGAT